>JAUJPP010000011.1:7600519-7745148 GCA_030562195.1 Nipponacmea schrenckii
TAATTTATTTCTTATATTACTCTCTATAACACATTTTTGTATACAATTGTTCTAATATCTGTAAAAATTGGCTAGCATGAATCGATAACGCCAATTATGTCAGTCCCTATATTATATGTAGTAATTTAAGTTAATCACCCACAATAGGAAAACGATAAATATGTTGGAAATGTAGCTAAATTCATCTGAACATGCTAAACAGAACAACTGTATCTTTATTTTTCCCTGATAGTAATTGAGTATATAGATATCCCTCAAGAAGCGCTTCGCTCCGCTTCGACCTACCGAATATCTATATACTTTTTGAATACTATTTGTATTGAAAATAAAATACATCACCAAAAATTTTCTTAAACAAACATTCACTCCCCTACAACTTATTTCTGCTCAGGAGACATTCAAAAATCTCTAACTTAACTTCCCGGTTTCCCATGGGCTAAATATAAAGGTGAGAAAAATCTTCCAGGTCATAAATGCACAGGCCCGGTAACTAGGTTTGACTTCCAACTGGATGTAAATGATAATCCAAAACCACGAGAAGAACTATTTCGCGCCTGTTGCCGAGAGTGTGGCCTGTTCACTTCTCATCTAAATATAAAACCGGTATTAACCAATCAAATGACGTTATTACGATATATTACTCCGCCGATTGACCTTTAATAGGTCGGCTTGAGGTAAACAAAACGACCGACAAAATGAAGTGTTTGATTCATCTCATATCGAAAGGTCCTGGGAAAATTCTTCAATTTTCAGAAACTAGTTGGACACAAATGGTATCTTGTGCCAAAGAATAGATAAATCTGGAAGGGGCGGAAATAATCCAGTGACGATTATCTCCCTTTATGTAATCTAGAAAAATAGATTGAGAGGATTTGGTAATGTTCCTTTTCTATAAATTGAATCATCTACAAGCTTTTATGCCAGTAGATATTGCGAGTTTTTCTGATGAGCGTATTTTATTGCATTTAATATTCGATTATAATATTTTTAGAGACCGAAAAATTTGTTTCCATTTTTGCGCTTTCTGTGTATTACTGCATTTTATTAGGAAATCAGATATTTTTATAAACTGATAATTTCGGAATTTTTTTTGTTTATCCAACAAACCCTGAACAGTTCACAGATCTTTTCATAGCTCACTGAAAAGAGAATAAAACAAAACTGCGCATCTTTAAATCTTGAAAAAAGGAGGTGCTACAAAAGTTATTTTAAAGCACATTTTACAGTCACGTCCTTAAAAAACTTAAAAGGTCTAAATGTTAAAAGATAGCTTGCCAGGCAAGGTAAATACGTCCACACATCAGCATTGTTAACTCATTTGAAATAAAATTTTGAATCGATTTTACTAAATCAAGGGCAATAACTAAAAAAAATTCATCAATATTGTCAAGTTTGAAGTTGATCGGCGTCTTTTCAAATCCAATGCCCACACCAAGTTTTATTGAAAATGGTAGCTTATTTTGCACCCACAATAGAATTTTGACGCAATTTTACTAAATCAAGGGCATTTACTTGCAAACCTTTCATCTAAAAAAGATCGCAATATTCGAACTTGACCGGCGTCTTATAAATTCCAATGCTCACACCAAGTTTCATAAAAATCCATTGTAAATTGTAGCTTCTATGGCACCGACAAAAAAATTCAGACATGATTTAACTAAGTCAAGGGCAATAACTCTCAAACCATTCATCGAACCTCGAAATCAATTCCAATAATCACACCAAATTTCATTAAAATCATTTGAAAATTATAGTTTCTATTGCACCCACCATAACATTTTGACTTGATTTTTACTACATCAAGGGCAATGACTCGCAAACCATTCATCGAACAATTGTCAAATTCAAACCTGACCGCCGTCAAAAAAAATAATAATTCAGATTGGTATTTAACTGGTCATATAATATATCGTACAGACAATTTCAAACCAATCAAAAGATCAAATGTAGGTAAAGGAACTCAATTGCTATTTACAATCAAAGAATATGTTGGAAAATACTGTTATATTCCAACTGACGGAGTGTGTTTTATAAAGTGTGTAAATTATGTTTTAAAACGTGATTTGACAAAATAATTTAATGATTTTATTTATTCCTATTCCCAACATAATAGAAAGGGAATTATGACTCAAGCCCGAATCGGGGAATTCAATGAAAAGAATAAAACTTCGTTCTAAATTTATATTCCGCGAAGATAGAACATTATATCCTAGAAAAATAAACACTCAATTAGAATGGGTTTTGTATTTACACAATAATCATTTCTGTTTGATAAAAAGAGATAACAAAAGTTTAGGAATAAAAGAAATAAAAGAAAACTATCAACAAGTATGGAAAACCTGTGTTAACCAAAACATTGAACTTGTTTCCGAATTTAATCCAGTGTCCATGTCGCAAAATTCCCAACCTGAAACTCTTTATGCTTGGGATTCCGAGACCTATACAGAAAAAGAAACTGGTAAAACAATACCATATGCGTGTTCTTTTGTAAATTTGGAAAAGCCGAGGAAAATATAAGAACGAATAAATTGTCGTTTTCCAGATCTAAAACCTGCAGATAATGTTCCTGAAGAATTTGATGAAAAAATAATGAATATAGTTCATATATTTGTAGGTACAGATTGTATAGATCAAATGTTAAACTATTTAGGAAATGTTGATCAAAACAATTAACTTTAGTTTCTCATAATGGTAGTGGTTTTGATAATTGGATTATTATATAAAATATGTCAAAATTAACTCACTGTCCTCTGAAAACCACAAGAGGCATAATTCGTTTACCAATATCTAATATATTTACAGAAAAGTCTTTACAGAAAAAATGGAATTATGAAAAGAAGTTTAACAACAATAACAATTATCTTCAAAAATTAAATTTCACTCGCTCATATCAACATGTAGCAAAAAGTTTTAAACATTGGGGAAAATCATCAGAATTACCAATGAATTTAAGAAAGATTGATTTAGATATTGCGTCCATAAACGAATCAAATTGGGAGTCCCGAAGAGAAGAATGGGAACCTTATGCTAAAAGAGATACCGTATGTTTAGGCGTGTTTGATACAATTAAGTTATGGCATCTATCATAAATCAAAGTGCAATAAATAATTTAACAGCCCCCGCCTTATCTCTTAATGGTTGGTATCATCTGTATAAAGGAGAAAAAGTATATTCTCACGTAGATCCATTCATCAGACATTTTGTCAGAGGCTATGTAAAATGAGGTAAAGTTTCTGCAAACATAATAAAATTCATCAGAATGGGTGTTGAATTTACACAATGATCATTCTGTTTGATGAAAAGAAATAACAGAAGATTTAGAATAAAAGAAATAAAAGAAAACTATCAACAAGTATGGAAAACCTGTGTTAACCAAAACATTGAACTTGTTTCCGAATTTAATCCAGTGTCCATGTCGCAAAATTCCCAACCTGAAACTGTTTATGTTTGGGATTCCGAGACCTATGCAGAGAAAGAAACTGGTAAAACAATACCATATGCGTGTTCTTTAGTAAATTTGGAAAAGCTGCGTAAAATATTAGAAAGAGTGAACGGGATGTATCCAGATCTAAAAGATAATGTTCCTGAAGAATTTTATGAACAAATAATGATTATAGTTTATATATTTGTAGGTACAGACTGTGTATAGATCAAATGTTAAATCATTTAGGAAATGTTGATCAAAAACAATTAACGTTAGTTTCTCAAAACGGTAGTGGTTTTGATAATTGGATTATTATTAGAAATATGTCAAAATTAACTCATTGTCATCTCAAAACCACAAGAGGCATACTTCGTTTACCAATATCTAATATATATACAGAAAAAATCTTTACAGAAAAAATGGAATAATGAAAAGAAATTTAACTACAATAACAATTATCTTCAAAAATTAAATTTCACTCGCTCATATCAACATGTAGCAAAAAGTTTTAAACATTGGGGAAAATCATCAGAATGAATGAATTTAAGAAAGATTGATTTAGATATTGCGTCTATAAACGAATCAAATTGGGAGTCCCGAAGAGAAAAATCGGAGCCTTATGCTAAAAGAGATACTATATTACGTTTAGGCGTATGTTTGATCAAATACAATCAAGTAATGGCATCTATGATAAATCAAAGTGTTATAAATAATTTAACAGTCCCCGCCTTATCTCTTAATGGTTGGTATCATCAGTATGAAGTATAGAAAGTATATTCTTACGTAGATCAATTCATAGGCATTATGTCAGACGCTCTGTAAAAGGCGGTAGAGTTTCTGCAAACATAATGAAATTCACATCGGATAAATAACATAAAATTTGCAGAGTACTACAACATCATTTAAAAACCACTGATTCTAACATAAATATTGTTTTTAAAAAATACCAAGAATCTACGAAGAGTTGAAGAAAACCTGTTGTTCTAAATTAATGGCGTTTGACTCTAACGGGTTTTATGCCTCTGCCATGTGTGATGATGAATACCAATAAGCTGAATTAGCAAGAGGTTTCAAAGGATCTGAAAAGAATCAATTTGTAAAGCTTTTCAATAAATAACAATTAAGACCAAGGTGTGCTATTTTATCTGTTTGGTTTGAACCAACCAATACCAGCCAAAGACAAAATAAATTACACTGTTATAGAGGATTATAAACCACAAACAAAATCTGGTGATAAGATAAGATTTAGAAATGGATTTTGTAATGACGTTCTCATTTCTGTTGACATACAGGAAATCGTTCAAGCTGGTAGAAAAGTTATCAAAATATTAGAATAGTCTATGAAGAAATTTTCTGAACACCTCATTTTAAAGACTATATTTTAACTTTAATGGAAAAAAGAAATGAATATCAAAAACAGTGAAATTTAGTTGGAAGCGATTGTATGATATTATTGCACAATTCGTTGTATGGTAAAACTGTTCAGAAAGGTATAAAGACAATATTTCACTTATGGTCTAAATAAAATCAAGCAAATTTTGATTCAAATATAAAAAGTTATGAACGAGTAAATGAACATCAATATATAGTGGAAAAAGAAAAGGAACAACCTGAAATTATCAAACCAACAAAAACAACGAGATTAACTCCGAGTCATTTGGGTTCATTCGTCTTAGCACATAGCAAAAGAATAATGAATAATTTTATTCATTTTACTGACGGTTTTAGAAAACCTGAAATATATTACACTGATACCGATAGCTTATACATATCAGAAAAGAATTGGGATAAATTGGAAAAAGCTGAATTAACTTCTGAAACGAAATACGGAAAAGGGAAGAATGATTATGGAGATAGTGGTATGGTATTCGGTTTATATTTGGATATACAAAAACAAAGTTGAGGTGGAAGATTATCTTAAATTAGCAAATGGAGACGATATTGAGAACGAAATCGATAAACCTGGGAAATAAGTTTTAAAGACGGTGTGGTTATTCCAAAAGAAAAGCAAAGAAAGTATTTTAACATAATGTGTATTTGATTAAAAGAAAACCACCAAACAGAAATGGAATTATGTATCCCTATAATAATAAAGATGAAGTTAATATGGTTGAACATTACGAATTCGACGATTACGATTATATAATTTTAGATGAAGATGAGGAGACATGTAATTGAATACAAATTTCTTCCTCACCAAAATCTAAATATCTTCCATGTCCGTCTTTTATATCTAAATTGATGTCTTTAATATTTGTGGTATTTATTGGAAGATATGTTGTTTGAAACGGTTTTTCTACTATTCTATAACCGATTGGGGTACTGAAAATGATTTATGTTTGTTTTTATTGAAAACTCTACCATCAACCAAATTAAAATGAATATTGATGATATCGATGTTGTTTTCAAAATTTGCTTTATAGGGAGCAAGTGTAGATATGGTGTACAATTTCTTTTCAAACCTAATAATTCATTTATTGAGTTTTCTACATTGAAATCTACTTGATGTTTGTCTTTTAGATTTAGTTTTATTTTGTTCAGATTTAAATTATCTGCGAATTCAATTTCTTTGCCAACATATTGAGATATAAAATAGTTATATTCATATAGTTGATGGATATTCATAACTTCCTGGTAATAATTTTAGTAATTTAAAAGTTTTACCGTCGTGTTTAGAAATTTACAATTGGTTATTCTGTTCACTGTTCGGGATCATCGGATAAAAAAAGTTACATACATTCTTCAGACACCAAATTATTGAAGTCGTCTATTTCTTCTATGATGGATTTTTCTTCCAAATATTCATCAGATTCACCATCTTCATTAATAGTTCTTATATGTAGCTCAACTTCTTTCAATCTGTTTGTTATTGCTTCTGTCTTATTAATAGCACGAGGAAGTTTTTAAATACTCTACTATATAAGTGTAACAATATTCTAAACCCATGGTATAATAATTCATAATCAACGACAACTGGTTTTTGGTTTTTGGTTTTTAAAGTTGGGTTTTTTTTAAAGGTGCAACATTTTCTATAGGAGGATGTGAAACATTTTCTATTTGTTATTGGTCTAATAATTATTCTTGTTTTAATAGAGGACTAAATAAAGTTGATAAATTCTCCTCCATTTCTATTGTATAATCTTCTATCTTCAATTTAAGATTTTATTTTATCTTTAACTTTAATGTAAACTTATTTCTTTCTAACATTTTCAATTACAAATATTTGTCATAACTTTTTGTCCTGCTCCTGCTGGTTTTCTTGTATTAGCATAGACATACCCGTGTTCGCCAGGATTGTTCCATTGTCTTCTTCAAAGTTTTTTTTATATTCATCCTTCTCCATACCATAAATCTTTATCGTTTAATTCAAACAAAATAAAACAATTAGCGTTCTTCCTAATAAACATTCCACCCATTCCATGATTGAGATTGATATATACAATGACAATTGTGATGTCTTCCTTTAGTAAAGAATTCTTGTTGAACTGTTTGGTTTGATTGTGCTAAGCATCGAGACTGATAAAGTTTTTCAATTTTTCTTGTGAATATGGGACAAATCTAAATCATTCACATTTTTGCTAAGTAAAACTTGAATGTCGGTAGGAGTTAATAATGGGTACTTTTCTTTTATACAATAATTTATAAATTCTGGTGTATTATTATTTTGTAGATCTTCATCTTTTTCATTAATATCAAATATTTGGTGTATGTCATCTTTTGTTAAATATTCTAATTAAAATTTAATAATCGGAGCGTTGTTAACATCTTAAATAAGAGGTGAGTTTTTCTTGACCCTGATTGACCAACAATACACATTAACATTGGATTTTGTTATCTGAATGTTTGAATTTTGTAGCCATTTGTTAATACTTGAAATTAATGAGGATTTGATAAAATACCGTCTTCTTTGTATTTTGAAAAAAAAATAAACAATCACTACTGCGAATGTGTTTAAGAATTATTCCATCTCCTTTTATACCTGAACCCTTGGCTAATTTTTCCATTTCTAAATTATGTAAATTATTTTTCGCTGGCTGCAACATCTCTTGCCTTTTTTTTTGACGGGATTTCTCGAACAAGAGCGATACCCTACCATATCTCAAGCTGTTTTTCAATGTACAACTGTACACCCGTTTTGAACAAATCTTCTTTATGAGCATAGAGATCAAAACAAAATATAAACTTTGGTACATTTCTAAAGAATTCGCTCATTAGTTTATAGTTTCTATACAACCAACTCATTGAGGTCAGTGATACCCGGATCAACTGATAACGGTTGATTCGGGTAGTTTTCGTTCTTCATTCTTACTTGAACTCTTTTTATTTTTTGATCTGCAAAGTTGTTACCGGCTACTTTAAAAAGGTTGTTATTATTTGTTTGTGAAACCAACTATTAAATATCTTCCTGTTTGATAACGACAAGAGGACACATGATGAAACTTCGAAGAATAAATAAACTCAGTAATTGTTATTCCATAAAACTTAGTTAAGTTTAATTAGTATTAAATACATTGTTGGTTTTGTAATATTTGTCTTAAATTTCCGACTTTAATTGTTATCGATCCAATCGTATTTCTTCTTAAATATAGATATATTAGTAGGGCTGCAACGATTCCTGAAGTGGCGATTCGATACACTAAACGATACCCATGCAACGATACGATTTATTGCGATAATAAATCTTGATTCTTTGTTAAAAGGGAAAAGAAATAGAAAACTGATGTTTATTAATATTTTAACAAACTTTTCAATATTTGGTACAAGTATAGAATACACATTTGTATCTCATTAGGATTAACAATTATTTTACCACAAAAAATAAATAAAATACCAAACCATTGGCACATTTAATAATCAGGAAAGAAATTTGAAATTTCCCAAACTTTGACTTTAAATAAAGACATTAAGATTTGCTTAATCTTTTTCAGTGTTGGATACATATAACAGTCCAAATAGCACTATTTTAATTCAACTGTCATATTTTTTTAAGAAATGTAAGCATATCTACATTTTCTGGGTTTAGACAATTTCGTTGTGCGGAGACAGTGTCCCCTGAGGTTGAAAAAACACGCTCACTGGGGACTGAGGTGCCAGGTTTTCCAAGATTTTTCCTTGCCTGCTCAGCTAGATTTGGGAATGTTGCTTGATTTATCTTCCACCAATGTAATGCATCAGTTATTAATGGAATATTTCCTCCTTCTCTGTTTTGATTTCTCTCATAACATTATTTTGAAAAAATTCTTCAGAAAAATTATTATTAATGCATGGAATAACACTTCCCAAAAGTTCTTCAAGGGCAGACTTAGGACGTTTAGGTGATGAACACTGCTTGGAGTCATTATCATTGTCAGAGCTCTCAAAATCTTCAAAAAAAAGTCACACCCTGGAAAATATAAAAGGAATAACACCATAATAAGTTCAGACTTTTGAAATATAATCAAATGAAATATCACTCTCAAATCTTAATATGATAATAATTGTCAGTTTTATTTTAAATAGTTCATTGTTGTTTAACTGACAAAATATATAATCATTGATGTTTTCCATAGGATATCCACAAAGTTTCAATTAACTGTATTAACAAATCATGAAAATAATAATACATACCGTTGTGTTTTTATCATTCACAGTTCTGTTATATTCAATACAATTATTAAGAACTCTAGTGTTCACATTCTTTATCACCATAGCCAAGGAACATCAAACTTCTAAATCTTGGATCCATAGCAGTACTTTCTTGAAGAAATTCCAGTAATGTTTCTTCATTATATCTTTAGGCTGAAGTCTGCTATTACTGCCTCTTTAATATCTGTAACAACCTTAATATCTTCATCAAGTACCTCCATAGATTCAATGATCCTGTTATTCAATGATTCTGTGTTTTAATGGAAGAATCAAACTAATTGTTGGTGTTTTTTCTGAGTATAGAAGATTAGTTATTGTTTTTAAAGGCTGTAATACATCCTTAACCAGTTTGACAGCTTTTAATTCATCGTCATTCAAAACGGTCAATTCTTTTTTATGATCCCTTTTCACATCTAAGGAAGTAAGTAAAATCCCTTCATGCTGTTCACTGTATAGTGGAATTCCATCTAGTTGGGACATCCATTATAAGAGAATGGCATGGTAGGTCCAAGATCTTCTGCTTCTTTTCCAAAACATCACAGCCAGATGTACTTTTATGGAAATAAGTCACTATTGATCTTATCTTTGCTAAAAGCCTCCCCAATGTGTTCACTTTCAGAGCCTGTTGGATGCACAAATTAGTTGTGTGGGCAAAACATCTGATGTTAGGTCCTAAATCAACACCATCTTTAATACTTTTCACAACATTTCGGGCGTTGTCAGTCGTTACAGGAATAGTCTTTGACCCGGGTCTCAACAAATCCCATTCTGTCACAGCTTTATTCATTACCTCTATTAGATTTTCACTTGTATGACTATCGACCATCCTTCTAGTTTTAGGACGTAATTTTTTATGTTCCAGTCCTTATCTATAAAGTGTGCTGTAATTGTTAGGAAACTCACAGTGGCTCTTGATGTCCAACCATCAGTCGTCAAACTGACGAATGGTGATCTCTTTGAATCATCTTCTACTTGACTTCGTGTGTTTTTATATATCTGTGGCACAACAGTTTTGCTGAAGTGGGTTCTGGAAGGAATTCGATAACACGGTTCTAAAGTCTTTAGCATGAACTTAAATCCTACATGTTATATGGTCGAAAAAAAAACAAAAAAAAAACAAAAAATCTCCTATACTGTGTGTGATATCTTTAGATCTAGTGCTGTTATGGCTTAGTGGAGATCTATTCTGTAAATACTGCTGCATTCGGAGTTGCCCAACTAAAGGAATCTGACCATTTTGAATGCTGTTTGTATCTGTATCAGCCATAGAAGGCCTAGATGTACTAGAATTAGATAAATCTACACCTACAAATGTTAATTCAATAGGAGTATGGTTGCCAAATGAAACTCCTTTCTTATCATTATGATGGGATGTTGAACTTGACGTGTGTCTTCTTGTCATGTGTGCATTCATATTGATAGTATTTCCACAATATTTTAAAACTTGAAAACACTTTTTACAAATCGTTTTGTCTCTTTGTACATGCCTCACTCCGTTTTCGTCGTAATGAACGGGGAAACCAAATGACTTCCAAACTTCGGATTTATATTTTGCCTCAGCGTTTTCAATTTCGTTATTTTCACTGGCTTTTACAACCACATCAGTTTTTGACATTATTTGAACCTGACTTTAAAAACTTATTAAATATAGCGAAATTAATTTCGACATGAACCATTCTAATCTGCTATTTCCGGAAAAAAATTATTTAGAACTATGCGAACAGACATTACGTTTGAAAAAGAAAGTACACAATGTGTTTTAAATTGAAAACTACTTAAAGAGCATAATAGCAAATATCGCGATTCATCGATTTTCCCTTGAATCGTTGCAGCCCTATATATTAGATATAAATATCTTTTTCAAAGCTCTAAGAAGTCTTGTTTTTACTTCAATTGTTGGGCTATTACTGGAACATATAATTTAGACAATAGGAAACCGGGAAGTTTATTTTAAGATTTTTGAATTTCATCTGAGCCGAAATTAGTTTTTTAAAGACATTTTTAGTGATGTGTTTTGGGGGGGCATTTTCTATATACATAATTTTTTTATGTTAAAGATACTTAGTAATATTTGCGATTTGTCATTTCGTTTTCCTTTAAGGATTTTTACAGCGCACTAGAACGCAATTCGCTGTATACGATTGTCAAATAATATTTGCTGAACTTCATTGGGGCTTGATGAAATTTGATGTTAAAACGAACAGAAAACTCTTCAGTTTGAAACGTTCTGATATAAAGAAGTATTTCCTTACATATTCAATATTAGGGATTGATATTTACGATAACGAAGCCTGGTAAGTTATTTGTAATTTGTTACATGGAAACAGCTTCTCATTAACAGTTTGTATCGCGGAATTACAGCAAGTCTATGAGGAGCATTTAAACTAAAGTATCTAACTACCGGTGTTTATAATGAATTATCCTTGTATTCGTAAAAGGACAGATTCAATTTTTATTAGCAGTACTAGAACTGTCCTCTAATTCCATCAAATAGACCCCAAGCAAGACATTTCCCTTACTTATTTCATTCATAACAATGTATCTCCCTGAATATTGGGGTATCCTTAAGTTAGACATTTTGTTGATATATTGTCTGATAACCGGATATAGTGTCTGATAACCTGATATAGTGTCTGATAACCTGATATAGTGTCTGATAACCAGACATCGTTCGTGGGACAGAGAAAATAATGATTCTATATTGTTTAGAAGGGAGGTGATTTCTACTTTTACTTTGCTGAACAATTTCCTGAACAATTTCCTTTTCTAAGATCAAAGTATTATTGACCCCAAGATATATTGCTTTTATACAGCGGACCAAACAAGCCTTGTTTATTTATAGTTTGTATTGGATTGGACCAGGGTTTGAACAGATAAGCAGATATCGTATAAATTCTAATATAAATGAGATTGTTGTTCACAGATCCAGTAAAAAATGGACTCCTTTCAGTGTTCAACGTGAGTATATCCTAAAATCTTTCTTTTACGCTGTATTTCAGTGTCATAACATTAATAAAATACATACAAACAAAACAATTTTTTAATCAAAATCACGTCCAATGTATGGCGAAATTGTAAGTAATAGATATAGTAGTAGACTCTTCCAAAGAAGGTGATGTTTGATATGAAGATTAGAAGTGGACACATAGTGGATCACACCAGTAATATCTTAGAATTATAATCTGAAATTAACTACTGGTGTCTACTATTTGAATCTGATATTATTCATAGAACATAACATAATAAGCATGGGATGACTTATTTTTATGGTCTCTATAATTGTTTTAGATGATTGTACAAAACATTCCTCGGGTTAAACTGCATCTATCACATTAAGTTAATATTTTTAATATTCAAGATGATTTTCAAACATTGTTGCTATCTATATTTTAGAAGAAAGGGTTTACTGGGCAGATTATAATACCCAATATTTGTTTAGTACCAATATGAACCTACAGGATAAACAACACTGGATGTCTGGCATACCTTTAACAACTTATGAATTAATAGGAGGAGTAATGTATTATTCATATCAAAGGTAATATTCAATCCTTGTAAGACATTTAGAGGTATCACTGCACATTAAAGGGGCAATAGTTCTTAAAATGAGCATAAAATTTGAAAGTTTTAAATTTGGTCAGTAAGAGCTCTATTCATCAGTAAATATACCTGCTACCATAAATAACATAAAAAAAACATCCAAAAAACTAAGTAATTATCCTTTCATTAATTGATGGTTTTTCACTTGCTATGAAACATTTTTAATTTTATCTGCGTTTTTCAACCAAGTTGAAAGAGTATTTGCCGGAATATCATATTGACTTGCGATCTGTGACTTGGACTTGATTCCTTTTTCGACTTCCAAAATAGCTTCGTACTTCTTCTGTATCGGGTGCACAACAAGTTTACGTTTCATGCCACTCTGCCGTTCAGACGATCCAACTATCCCCCCAATAACGGGTCCTTCATTAGATTGCTCGAATAACGACATGATGAGACATGAACATGACCAGTAAATGAAATTCCCCCGTATATACATGTACGTGTGTGATTGATAAAGTGATTAGTGTTTTAGGATTATACGTGTAGATTAACGACTTCGAGATTAACAACGCGATTTACTTAATAATTGCTTGATGGGACTGTGAGATTTGTTCGAAATAAGCGAGTTATTCGAGATATGCAATTCGAGATAAACTGTTTTTTTAAAAGGAGTTAAAGAAGGATATGGCAGGGACCAAGCTCCGACTTCGACATATCGGGACCTTCGACATTACCGATTTCGAGATAATGAGATTTTACTGTATTCATAGAACATAACATAATAAGCATGGGATGACTTATTTTTATGGTCTCTATAATTGTTTTAGATGTATAAAACATTCCTCGGGTTAAACTGCATCTCTCAATTAAGTTAATATTTTTAATATTCAAGATGATTTTCAAACATTGTTGCTATCTATATTTTAGAAGAAAGGGTTTACTGGGCAGATTATAATACCCAATATTTGTTTAGTACCAATATGAACCTACAGGATAAACAACACTGGATGTCTGGCATACCTTTAACAACTTATGAATTAATAGGAGGAGTAATGTATTATTCATATCAAAGGTAGATATTCAATCCTTGTAAGACATTTAGAGGTATCACTGCACATTAAAGGGGCAATAGTTCTTAAAATGAGCATAAAATTTGAAAGTTTTAAATTTGGTCAGTAAGAGCTCTATTCATCAGTAAATATACCTGCTACCATAAATAACATAAAAAAAACATCCAAAAAACTAAGTAATTATCCTTAAAGATGCATTAATTGATTAAGCGTTTTTCAAAAATGACTTAGTGTTGCCAGTTTTCAAGATTTTAAGAGATCCTGTTACTTTATGACACTAGGTAAGTTCCCTGATGAATATATACTCATATTGACCTTTCTTAGAATAAATAGAAGTCTATATCCATAGTAATTGTTGTCTCTTAAGATATAGATATATTGTGTACAGGATCCACACCAGCAAATAATGATTCAACGACGACAATATAGAGTGATCTTACCCTGAGTCGGTTTGTACAGTATCAAAGAAATAATAATACCCTGTTTATTTGATTTACTCAATGGTGTTTTTACAGCTCTAGTCTTTATTATTTTTATTTTAGGAATATTTCGTCCCAGTTGTTGAAATCAATACATCCATTGAAACCCTACCTTAGTCCCTGTCGAATAAAATGGGCCAATTTTTTCGTTGTCATTCCTGCATCGTATCAGTCAACAAATCAGGATGTAGATAGAAATTTTGTTAAGAGAGTTAAAGAAGATGCTGATCTAGAAGATGATGATGTAGAAGACACTGGAGAAACTGGTGTCTGGTCAACAATAGGTTGGGTTTTAGGATGTGGTGTTATATTACTGATTTCCGCGATAATCTGCTTCAGATTGCGATTGGTGAAAATGGCCAGCAGGAGAGAACTAATGAGACGACCTAATTATAACACCACTGAGAATATTTATACTATGCCTATGAATATCGTCAATGACACACAAAATCAAAAGTGAGATCTTGATATTATGTATTAAAGTTATACTAACACCAAAATAATTTTAAAAAACTTGGTCAAAATACGTTTTTGTTTATCAGTTATAATCCAATAAAAAAACACAGTATTCTTAAACTAGGTAGCCACGTCCTGGAATTATCCATTATCCATATTGACCATATTTTGGACATTGTTTGTCTATTCTACGAGATGGCATTTCTTTAAGAGAATACTTTTGACCAGATAATACAAACCAATTGACACAGTTGATTGTGATTTATTGACATACTCGGACCTTGTATACTAATCTCTAAATGAATCTTGTGTTCTTACCAAAGTGGTGTATATTTCTAGAAGATTTTGTATTATTAATCTAGAAGTGGATCTTGGTCATTTACTCATAATGTGGGGGATATCAGTTATGAACATAATCGCTAAATTGTTTTCTACTATTCTAAACTGTATAGATATTAAATGGTCTGAATCCAATCATAAATTTGATGAAAGCCAATTTGGGTTTCAATATGACCACTCCACAATCGTTGCTATTTTTATTCCCCAAAGTCGAATTAGTCGTTCTCTTGATAATCAGAAAAAGCTTTTCTGTGCCTTTATTGATTTAAAAAAAGCATTTGATTTGGTTGATAGAGATCTTCTCCTTACTTAACTGTTTGTGTTCGATGTAAGTAATGAAATGGTTAAAATAATTCAATCGATGAACAGCTAATATTATCGTGAATTCAGAGATATGCTATCTGAGAAATTTGCAACTTTCTCTGGTGTAAAGCAAGGAGAGCCTCTCTCCCCATCTTAATCTTTATCAATGATCTACACGATTTCCTTACCTCTAGTAGAGCTAATCCGGGATTCGTCAATTTTGGTAATTTTTTTATCTATTTGTTATTATTCGCTAATGATACTGCTCTTTTTGCTCTCACCACTGAAGCGCTTCAGGTACTATTAGATAAGTTCAATATGTATTGTGAAAAATTGGTTTCTTTTTATTAATGTACAAAAAACTTAAGTTGTTATTTTTAGTCGTGGTAAACAACTTGATAGTCCTGTTTTCAATATTAACACATCTCAAACTTATAAGATCATAGAACTACGGTGCTAGACCTTTATTTCAGCGTTTTGCGCAACCTTCTCTTTATAAGAAGGTTGTCGTGTTTTTAAAACAGACTAATATATTTTTGTGTTATAATTTTGTTTTTGTTCTTTTGTACAGATGTGAGGTATGGGGCTTTATTAGAGGTCGAAATATTGAGTTTATCCAGAATGACTTTGTAAGATACACTCTGTCTTTGGGTAAAGCGACGTCGCGAATAGCAACCATATCTGAAATTGGATTATATCTCTGTCGGTTATTAGAAAATATCGTATTCTGAAATATTGGCCCTGTCTTATAACCCCCTACTTCGTGTTTTATATGAAGCTTTATGTAGCGATGCCCTTAGTGGTTAACATAATTGTTTATACAACGTCTATCTACAGATTGAGATTGGTAGATATACTAAGATGCCTCGTGATAAAAGATTCTGTGAATGCTGCAAGTCAAAACATTATATAGAAGATGAATTTCACCTTTTACTTTGTTGTCACATCTATAGACATCTTCGCCAGAGGTTTTTTCTGAACATAAATGGTCATTTCCTTTCCTTCTCAAAATGAACATATTAATGAATTCTCAATCCCACTCCCAAATTCTTTCACTTGGAAGGTATCTCTACGAGGCTTATAAACTCCGAGAAACAATTGTTATTAATCTTTTATGTATTAAATCTACATTCAGTCGACATTTTTTGTAATTTAACTCGATATTCGATTTGACATACCACATATATATGCACATCTAATATGATTACCGTCGCCTACCTATCCTATTTTTTGTTATAGAAACTACAAAACCCGAGTCGTAAATTTGAACAATACCTAATTTTTTAAGTTCAATTTCAGCTGAATGCTATTTTAAATATATTATATTGTTTGTGTGTTACCTTTTCAGCTTGTCTTACCATATTTGCGTTTATTGTATACCGTGTATATATTTCATGTATTATGTTCATATTAGGTAAGCTGTACTATTTAGGTTTATATGCTTTTCCATATTGTAACTCGAATGTATGTAAATTTACTTGTGCAGGCTATTTGCTATAGCATGTTTTTGCTTGTCAATAAAGTGTAGAAACTTACCAGTATGTGTCATGTCCCAATAGATATGAAGGCACAAGTATGTTTTTGTGTTCAAGTACAAATTGATATAAAATAAATCATTAAAACGCCATTAATAATTGTATTTATAACTCACTGTTAGGCAGGTCAGTAGCTACTTATTCACCGGTTCTTAAACCACTAGTTATGCAACCATCTGTGGTTAAGATTATATTAGTTATTCTTTTCTACCGGATCTAACACTACCGGTTACAAAACCGTTATGCAATAGCTTTTTGATTTTGATGACAAGCAATTCTAGTCTTAATTTTAGATTGGTTATAAACATCCACAAACTCAGAGTCTATAAATGAATACTGTATTAATTTGGAACCGCGAATAATCCAGTAAACCTTTCGTATTGTTTACTATATGAACATGCGCCGGTTATTTGGAACTACAGCTGCCAGAACGGTTACAGTGAGGTACTGAATTATTAGTTTCAATAACATAGATCGGTTTTAATGTCAACTAGAACAACCGTTAAACGGTTAAGGTTCTTAGTTCCTAGACACCCGGTTCTCCTATAATACACATACCATTTTGGACATGATTCCAATTCCCTTTTGCAACCGTTCGCAACTGATTATTTCCAAGTAAGCTAGGCTTAATATCCGACAGCGCTCAATGACTAAGGCCAAATGAGCGAAGATTGTATTTCGCGCGGTTCGTTATATAGGCCCTGGTTAGTCTCTGACATCCAGTCACTCAGAAATGGACGTCACTCAATTTGATAGTTGCGTTGGCGCTGAATGCAACAATGGCTGACTTTTAGACTTTGAAAGAGAAAACAAATGAATTTAAAAGTAAATCAGCTTATAAAATAAGAATTATGACAAATTTAGGCGATGAATAGATGACCTGAACCGTTTTCTTAGAAAATAACATGCATAAGGTAAGTGACAGTGGCGTGACTTGCTAGTTCACGCTTTTATCAATTGACGAGATTTGTTACTATTTATAGATCATGGCCGCGATCTTTTCAATGTTTATTTTACATGATGATTTAGTGAAGGTCTCCGTGCGTTCTTCGAAAAATACTGAATTGATTCCGAAATGACTAATTATTTCCCCTTCTGTTCACACTATCCAGCCATAACCGTAAAGTCTCACATAATCTGTCGTGATATTCTTACGAAACCTACTGTTCGTTGTTGTTTAAAATGTAAAATGAAGCATTTTTGTCTAACCGGAACCAAAGTAGGACATCCCAAAGTTTTTGTTTGTTTTTCTCAAATTACAGTTCTATTTCAAACCAATTTTTTTTCTAAACCTACATTTACATGACAGCAATTTAAAAAATTCAAATTTTACCTTTTATCGCTGACATTTTCAATTTACACTTTTTCAAGCATCTACAATTATAATTTGATTATAATAAAAATTTGCAGGTACATAAACATTTAGCTTGTCAACAAATATCTTTTTCAATATTTAGACAACATTTCCTGTTTTGACGTCATTCCACTCTAAAACTTGAAATTTAATATCAGGAATCCTGAAGATATTTTTAAAAAATTCTATTGAAATTTGTTAGAATTGTCCCCTTAAAGATTTTGGATTTAAAAAATTTGATCCGGAAGTAACAGATTGTTGTAAAATTCTAAACGGGGCCTCGGGAGTTATACTGATGTGTTTGATTGTGGTGTTCATAGAATTTGCAATCGCTTACTTAAAACCAAACTTGTTCGTCGATTTTTGTATTTTGGCTTGGATTCCTTTTCTGGCATCATTTCTTTAGTAAGTGCCAAAAATCAAAGGCTCATATCTCGTAACCTTGACCTTTAGTGACCTTTTGGTCTGAACAAAAGTCATTGCACTTTTTCCACTCGATGTAAACTTTTGGTTCGAGCTTCATATAAGAAAATGGTCATATTTCACCTTAAAAAGCTCAAACACGTGACCTAATTAACAAAAGACGGCATTTCTTTTATAACCTTTAAATACTTGATTTCTTCCCGTTAGTCATAACACTTGAGACTTTCATCATAATTTAGTTTTTGAACAATAGAAAATTAACTGACCTCTATATTAATTATGCGTAAATAACGTTATTTTAAAGAAACATTTAACTATACATATCTCTCGATCTAACAATTTAAATATGATTCACATTTATCTGAAATATTTTATATGTTATAACTCGCAAAATGTGTATTTTTCATCCTTAATATTTTGCATGCTATAGGCAATTCTATTGACCAACGTGTCATAAAGAAAGGTTTAGAAGTTTTGCTTTGAAAAAAAGGAATATGTTTTACAATGAATACAATATTGCAAGTAGATGAATTTGAATTTGCATGGTAAGGTCGTTTAATCTAGGACGTCCATTTATACTTTGAGCTTTGTCTGACTTGTACTTCTGGTTTTACACGTCCAAAAATAACTTTTAATGCTCACAACTCTTTTATTTGACCTTTGATGACCTGGTGACCTAAACAAAACTTATTGTGCTTGATGAGATCTAAATAATATCTTCATTTGTGTTACACAATTAAATCTTTCGTATTTACAACCATTTTAATATCGACTTTTTACTACCGAATGTTATAGTCTTTGCACTACACAAGATGTATTTATTTATCGACTTATGAATCTTAGGAGGCTTAAAAAGCGATACCCAATGTATCATTACCGTCAAAGGTTCAAGTTCAAGTTTTAGTTTCATAGGTCCTTTTTTTTCAGTTTTTAAAAAATACACATTCCATGGTCGTCATTCCATTAAAATAACCATTAAGAAAAATGAGTTTTATTTTACTATCGATCGAACTTCAAGGTTTCACTAAAAAAAATACTTGGTTTATTTATATCTATTTATTTATGTTTTATTTGTGGCAGCAGGTATATTTACTGATGAATAGATCTCTTGTTCGCTTATGTTTAAACAAGTTTGAAATTGTATCTTCATTCTAAGACCGATTATTGTGCCATTAAGTTAGAAAGTTAGAACATTTGGCTGATACAACCTTGTATTATAGTGACAGTAAGGAAAATATCAATAGAGTATTGGTCACAACCTAGTTTGTTGTTAATAAATGTACATTGTTAATTGTTCTATTGAGTAAGGCGATAACAGATATTCTTTAACAGAAATATATAACAAATCAATTCAAAATCATAATAAAGTTCACAGTAGTTCTGGGTGATTTAGAAATATTCATGTAGAACGTATTTTAGTTCCTAGAAATGAATCCTAATAATATTAGATTACAATTGTCCTTCCTTCGAATATAAATGTCCGATGCCCGTATGCTACAGGCTGTGCACGTTAAAGATCCCTAGACAGTTGGAAATCGCAAAAAGAGTAGGCTAAGGCCGCTGTCCAGGCAAAATTACCGGCCATTAGCCCATAAGGTGCAGAAGAGTAGGACGTAAAACTCCATTCATTTCACTTCGAATAGAGATGAGACGACAATGACAGAATCTAGGGTAGTGAAACAAAACACAATTTGCTAAAAAAAAAACGCTTGTTAGATTGCAGTCGCGATAAAAAAAATCAAGCAATATTCTAACGATATTTAATATTCCGGCAGACTTTTATATTGAAACCGCGCTAAAAATATCCATTACATAACACAAATATTGAGACACTATGGTGTTATAAGAAATTGTCATTATTCTAATGGTGTCCCAAATACCACCAATTCTTGTATCTTCACGGCTGATCCTGGTAATGTATTGATGAAGATAACTCTTGACGAGAAATCGACTCCTTGTTGGTTACAAGATGTTATATTATAGACGTCAAGACCAGTTGGTTCAGTATCTTTGTAACATAGGGTGCCTTGGTTATACAATGCTACAGTACATTGTCCATTGGAGCTAAACTTTATCTCGAAACCGCTTATTTTGTTTTTGGCTAAAATACAGAAAATGTACATGGGTAATTAAGGCATGTACTAGTAGGTAAGACTTGAAACTATTTGAAACCCAAGCAATGTGACCAAATACCAGCATCTACGTAAAATGCAAGTTTTCGTAAGATCTTGGACTGATGAAGATAAATCTTGACAAGAAATCGACTCCTTGTTGGTTACATTATAGACAACAAGACCAGTTGGTTCAGTATCTTTGTGGATTGATGCTAAAATGCTACAGTACATTGTCCATTGGAGCTACACTTTACCTTAAAACCTATTCATTCCGTTCAGGAAATAATAATTCAGTGTTAACAAAGTTACTAATACTATTGCTTTCTGTGTAATTAAATTTCTGTAAACTGTTATTGTGTAAAGCATATAAATTACTGGTAAAGAGAAGTAATAAGATTCAATCTGTATATTTTACAGTGCAAATGACTATCAGTAATATATGTCTCAACATCAACAATTACATCTTTACAACATTCAGAAAAGAAGTACGATTTTAACAGTTTTATATCTATATTGCATTAAAATTGATATATTGAGCACTATTTTAACAGTGGTGTTTCTATGTTGCATTAAAATTGATATATTGAGCACTATTTTAACAGTGGTATTTCTATATTGCATTAAAATAAATGTATTGAGCACTATTTTAAGAGTGATATTTCTATATCACTCTTCAATTGATGTATTGAGCACTATTATAACATTGGTATTTTTATATGGCTCTACAATTGATGTATTTAGCACTTTTATAACAGTGGTATTTCTATTCCTCTCTACAATTGATATATTGAGCACTATTTTAACAGTGGTATTTCTATATCGCTCTACAATTGATGTATTAAGCACTATTTTAACAGTGGTGTTTCTATATCGCTCTGCAACTGATGTATTGAGCACTATTTTAAGAGTGGTATTTCTATATCGCTCTGCAACTGATGTATTGAGCACTATTTTAAGAGTGGTATTTCTATATCGCTCTAGGGCAACTTGATGTATTGAGCACTATTTTAAAGTGGTATTTTATATCGCTCTGCAACTGATGTATTGAGCACTATTTTAACAGTGGTATTTCTATATCGCTCTGCAACTGATGTATTGAGCACTATTTTAACAGTGGTATTTCTATATCGCTCTGCAACTGATGTATTGAGCACTATTTTAAAGTGGTATTTCTGTATCTCTCTACAATTGATTATTGAGCACTATTTTAATAGTGGTATTTCTATATCGCTCTGCAACTGATGTATTGAGCACTATTTTAATAGTGGTATTTCTATATCGCTCTAAATGATGTATTGAGCACTATTTTAAAGTGGTATTTCTATATCACTCTATAATTGATGTATTGAGCACTATTTTAACAGTGGTATTTCTATATCCTCTTGATGCCTTGAGCACTATTATAAGTAGTATTTCTATATCGCTCTACAATTGATTATGAGCACTTTTTTTAAGTGTATTTCTATATCCTCTACAGTTGATGTATTGAGCACTATTTTAACAGTGTATTTCTATATCGCTCTACAATTGATGTATTGAGCACTATTTTAACAGTGATATTTCTATATCACTCTACAATTGATGTATTGAGTACTATTTTAACAGTGGTATTTCTATATCACTCTACAATTGATGTATTGAGCACTATTTTAACAGTGATATTTCTATATCACTCTACAATTGATGTATTGAGCACTATTTTAACAGTGATATTTCTATATCCTCTACAATTGATGTATTGAGCACTATTTTAACAGTGATATTTCTATATCACTCTACAATTGATATATTGAGCACTATTTTAACAGTGATATTTCTATAGCGCTCTACAATTGATGTATTGAGCACTATTTTAACAGTGATATTTCTATATCGCTCTACAATTGATGTATTGAGCACTATTTTAACAGTGATATTTCTATATCACTCTACAATTGATGTATTGAGCACTATTTTAACAGTGATATTTCTATATCGCTCTACAATTGATGTAATGAGCTCATTTCAACATTAAGAATATTTTGTCATGTTATTGTAAGAAAAACGCTGGTGATCTCTTTGATGTTTATGATCAGCCTAATATTTTATGTGTTCTTTCCTGTATTTATATATTCTGAAATTTATATCACGTATTTTATGTTTCTTACTTGTAAATCCGTTATAAACAGCTATAGTCTGGAAGTTATATATCTTCTGCAGGTCAACACACCACCACTCTACTGCAGTTTTTTCTGTTTTGGTGGATGTAGAGTGTGAACCGTCAACTCCTTGACATGCTGGGAACGAAATCTTAGCACTGCTAGTATTAACAGGTTTATTCACAGCGTTGTTTTTTACGAAGGAATCTAAAAATAATCCATATTTTTAAATAACTAAAAATGACTAATGACTAGTTTCATGAAATCAACATTTTGTTGCTCACCCTTGCGGGCATAAAGCAAAAAGTTTCAATTTGATCAACCTACTACTGACGTTTGAACTTTCTTGCGAATGCAATCGTATAGAGTCATCGCGGGCATTTATTATGAACAACCAATGTGAATAGCGACCCCGAATATCATTCATATTAATTCACATTATACGTAACGTATAATGTGATAACGCATGGTAAGAAAATCGTGGATTATCAACCGTTGTCAGCACCATGAGACTATTCATGATTGTCTTTTATCGCGAAACGTTTTAAATAAACTCGGTGTATAAGGGCTATATGGCCGTATTGAAAGAAATAAAAAGGGTTACCTTTGGGTAAAATTGTTACCATTCCAACATCTATTATTTGTTCTGAACAATTTGGAAATTTATCATAATAATAACATATTTGTCGCCATTTATGATAAGACACTCCATAGCAACGATCATTAAAAGCACATACATATGCACACCCTAATAGACTTGATGCATTATTGTGGTTATAAAATCCCTCAAAAAGTGCATCTTCTGAATATGTAGCGAAATACCGCGATGATATTTCAAAACTGTTAGAAATGAACCAAATAAATGCGAATTTTTTGAGTATTTGAAACATTTTAAATTCTACTTAATTCTGATACATAATCCAAGGTAAACGTTGTAGGAAAAGTTGTTATTTGACGCTTTAGTTTGTAGATTGAGCACCCCTCAAAGTTTAGACTTAACTAGACTGATAACTGATGAAAACTTGCCCAGTCCAAATGCAAATCGAGAAACAGTATCGTTGTTATAGCGTTAACTCGCATTTATATTACTCATTTTGAAGATTGATCGACCGGAAACCTCCTTACAATTGGTTAGAATTGTGATTATAAATAATTACATGTACAGGTCGAAAAGAACAAATGCTTTCGACTTGGGACTATAGTTTGTAATCGATTTTTATAAAAACGCATTTATATTGAAGAAAAAAATACCTCTTATAATGTCACATCAGATGATATTATGGAGTATATTTGATTTTGATATCGTTTTTTCGTTTTCTACGGCTACACCAACAAAGAAACAGTCGTAGCAAAGATGACATGTCCTCAAAAGGTCACTCCAAACAAAAAAGGTAATAAACACATAACTTCCGGAAACAATAATGTTAACAGGATATCAAATAAGAATTACGAATCATCCTCATTGTTTGTTTCATTCATAATTCATTCAATATAATAATTGTGAACAATCCTTAACAATCAGCAATTTCTACCACGTGACTTAGCTTAAGTAGTGCCGATATATGTATTTTCAGGTATGGCGCAACCCGCTTGTCGCAAAGCTTAGTTTGCACTAGACCTACTCATAAATTAATACAAAAATAAATACATTCTTTTTTTAAAATTAGAAAAAAGACATTAAATAATTACACGCACGCTATGTGATTAGACAAATCCAATCATCCATACTAAAATAACCCATTTAAAAATAGTCTAGGATGAGTTAATATCTAAAACACCAACACTCAAACTCCATAGACTATTCAGGAGATACATATGAGATAGGCAATATATTTGAACGAGAAAAGAAATAGATAATCATAGGACTTAAAAAGGCAAATGTTATGCTATAACAAATGTTCATACTTAAAATCAAAACCCGAGTTGAAGAACATTTAATCAGGAAGTGTTTGTTGTTATGTCGGTTGGCTTGACTACACAAAGGGCACAGTTTGCTGTTAGTTAATGGAGTGGTCGTTGTTCTGGAGGGTTTGTTAGTAGGTCTCTTGTCGCAGTACGAAATACCTTGGACCCAACAGCAGAATTTACATCGTCTAATAATGAGTCTAGGGCGAGGGATATCTCTGGTTTCAGCGATGCAAGAGTTGTAGGGCGGGGTTCCGTCCCATAACGCTGCTTGACGAGTTGAGGTAAGTCGGGGTGAATTAGTCTAATCCATGTGAGTACGACCATGTTCTCTAATGAAGGTGTCAGTTCTTCCATCCTCATTAGGTACGGTACCATGATGGCGGATGTGTCCGTTTTGTGAAAGGAGGTTGTCTCCTATGAATGACATAAGGCGTTGATAAAGGTCTTCGGGGCGTTCGTCTGGTTGAAGTACAATGGCATTAAAGTCTAAGAAGTGAGAGCCTGTTGATTGGAATCCATAATGTAATCGTATAACTTGCCAAATAGACGACATGGATGTGGGGTTCTTCACAATAGAATTGCGTGAAATGATGGGACAGTAATTAGCAATTTGGCCCAGCATAAGGTCTAATTGTGTGACTTTCTGTTGAGCAGTCCTTCTGTGCTCCTGGGCTACGCGTTCTCCGTCATTAGCTAAACCTAGTAGGGGGTTGTGGAAGACTTCTTCAGCCATGTCACACCGTCTAATAAAAAATCGGTAAAGAATCAAGAGATAAAATATACTGCTTCCCTTTCCGAGTTGTAATCGGCTGAAGTGTGGAACGCTCGAACAACCAGTCTTTGCGTTGGGAAAATCACTAACAGGTTATTTTAATTAAGTTTTTGTTGAACTTTTGAATCAGATCTGTACTTGGTAACTGAAATCCCAGCTGCTGTCACCACGCCAGTCAGTAATTAGGCACACTTTTAAAGGGAAAACTCTTCAAACGATGATATTAAATATTGTGTTGAAAGATGGCGGCTTTACAGTATGATGATATTTACAATAATGAGAATACATACACGTGCAGTTCGTACACATAAGAATAGTTCAGGCTAGGCTATTACGTAACTACCATGAAATGGCGAAATACAAATGCTATGACAAAAGTTTTGTTGACAACTGTCACTTCACTTTGGGCTTAATATCAGGTAAGGTTGAAAAACAGTAATTATAAAAAATAATATAAAAAAAATGGAGAATAACTTTGGATTAGATTCCACATCTTTAGCAACAGCTAAATAACTTAACGCAACAGCAAATTTTGGATACCTTACAAAGAGATATTGATGGGAATAAAAATGCCAGAAATAATTTATGGTCTCCAGACAGTGATGATGATGCTGTGCACGAGAAATATTTACTGGATCAAATAAGTTCAATTGAAGTAAATAAAGATTATTTTAAAAATAATATAAGCTATGTGAAAAGATTCTTCTATCGACTACTAAATTATAAATAAGAGGAACAGAAGACAAATAATGAAATTGAAATAAAGGAAAAGATAACAGTGATGAGACGTTTTATTCAACAACAATAGAAAGTTAATTATGAAGTAGAATTAGATAATAACATCGCAAAGCAAAACAAGGTATAAATGAAAATACATCGCAATGGGAATTAACTGCCATAGAAACTAAAGTTACTGTGGAATTCATAGAAAATACAAAATTAAAAACCTAAATTCAACAACAGATAACTTCGTTAGTATTTAAATTAGAATTTTAAGACTAGAATAAAGTTTAAAAACATGATAAGGATATTAAAAGTTCTATACTAGAAAAAACGAAAGAATATTAAACTTAATCTTTAAATTTTCAATATTCCTAAGAAGGAAAAATTCCCTTCAGGTAGTAATTATGAGACTAGTAAATATCGTATAAGTTTTCAATGATGATGGATCTGAAGCTAAGATTTAGACATTAAGAAGCATCACAGACTGATATATGTGCTATAAATATTGCGTATTGTGCTTGTTATGTCGACTTCAGAGATATGATATACACTAGCGTCTATCATTCTGCTAATTTTGGTAGTGGTAACACCATTGCCGTTTTCGAACTTTTAGGTATACTACTATATCTTACACGGTGTCATGGTTCGAATTCCTCTTTAAACCGATCTGAAAATTCTTGGAACTTAAAGCAGACTTCTCAACCTAGAATGTTCCCAAGGAGTGAGATTTGGTTACGGGTTTAGGGGCCGCCTTGTCCCTGGAAGCTCTGGGGTTTTAAAGGCTAGATGGCCGGAGATGCATTCTAGCTCATTTTAGATGAATAAATCTGCAAATCAGTATGTAAACTTGTTTTTTGTTTGTCTTTACAATATCTTTTATCTTTACCTTTTGTAAGTGGCGGCTCATGTACATTTGGTTCCTTGGTCAAACTCAACTATGATAGCTAATGATCAGAAGGTTAAAAATAAACATGCGGAATTTCCTCGGAAGATGACTGAAGACTCGATCCATTTTTTGGTCAGATTAATATCGTAAGCAAACCAACAAATACCAGTGTTTTTTTTGTTTTTACCCTAAACCTTCAACATGCGTGAGATTTTAAAGACACGTCACAAGGGAGGTAATTTCGCTCTTTCCTTCAATAGATTTACCTTTTCCGTTTAATTAATAAACGGCATATATGTACATTGGTCTTCAACCATTCTCTATTCTGTAAAGGTTGGCTTGTTTTCAAAACAAGTGACAATAAATCAATGAATACACAATAATTAATATTTAAGTGATTATTCCCAAAACGAAATGTTCAAGAGATTGTCAAGGTGTTCTAAATGTTGTACGCTATGTGTATCGGGATACTCATATCATCAATTTGCACCATTCCAATTTTCAATCTGACGTATGGGATTCCTGCAATTCCCATACCAAGTGGTACATGACATAAAAATATTTTTGTCTCAAAAGATCCTTCGAAATTTGTGACTAGTGAAGTCATCAAACAGTTGAAGTGGAATTGCAGGAACCACTGAGGTCTAATCTAAAATTGAAACAGTGTAATCTGTTGACACCAGTTCAGAACAGATATTTTATCCACACAGGGTCTGGTTTTCAAAGATGTCTGTATTGACCTAACATAGTGGGTATTCATACACGATAAATATATATTTATATTAGCATTATTAGTATTTTATTTCAATTTCTAAGATAATTGATATTTTTACACAATATTTTACATAATAAATTTTAAATGGGAATTAAGAACGATCGGAATTACAAGATTAGAATGCTGTCAAATGTTCGGACGATTAATGTCATCAAATAAATTTTCTAGACCGTTTCCATATTTCGGTTGTTTTAATATAGCACTAATATAGTTTAATACAATATAACAAGAATATAGTAAACGTGTTTGCGTAATAACATAATTCAGCAACGAGAAAGCAAAACAGGTTCACCTTAACACTAACAGGAATTGGAATAGCTCAGTAGGTAGCAAGTTGAATAACCGTGATAGTGATAGTGAAGGTAGCGAGTTGAATTTGCGTTTGGATGATGTTAGTTCGAATACCCTTCAAGAAAAATAATCAAATGTCACAGTCAACCCGATGCCGGCTATCACCCTCTTGATCACTAACAGAGAAGCATATATACAGCTTAATTTATCCACAAACGATGTGCTACACTAAGTTACCTACTTTAAACCTGAAAAATAACTTTTAACAAAACACATGCCAGAAATACAAACGTTTGGTTATAAAAATAAATTGTTCGTCAATTTTTATCATTTATTAAATTCTAAATTTTTAATTTGTTAGGATTGATTATAAAGACAGAGACCAGGCTCTCGAAAAGTGTGTTTTTTCGTCTTAAAATGGGAAATTTCATTGTTGACCCTCTTTTAACGACCCTCTTTGTACTTCACTTTAAATCATGCAAGGTTGAAATACAGGTAGAATTGGGGTTTCTCAAGACTAATAGTAAGCATGTGTAGATATGGATAGCTTTTTAAACACAGGATTACAGAGAGTCGATGATACACCCAATAGTGCAATATTTTCGATGTCTTATTTAACATGTGAGTGAGAAACATCAAGCGTGGCAACTATATATATATATATATATATATATATACTCCAAAAACAAAATAACTACAAGCCAAGCAAGCAATAATTATTAACTTCAGGGAAACCATTGTAACTCATCAAAAACAATCTATTTTAAAGATTATCATTAGGATGATCCAAAATATTTAATTTTTCAAACTTTGTTCTTCAACACTCACTCTTTTCAGTTTGACTTACCAGGTGTCCAAACTAAACAGACAGAATCGCTAAATAATCCAATACAATCTATAAAACTAGTGAATAATCCATTTAATCAAGTAATTCTTAATTAAGTAATTAAGAAGTTTTCAATAATTATTTTGTTTATTGGATATATCGAGTTATCGTATAGAGATTCTCTAGTCACTGACCAAGTTAGGAGTTGTATGTCCATTTTAAAAGTAAGTATTACTTTAAGGTAGATAGAGCCGATGAACACAAGGACTAGTCTAGTCTGTCTTGTCCAGCTTCAATTGCTTTGGAAACTGTAGTGTAGTCTCGTTTTTTAATTGAACATAGTGTTTTTTTTTCAAAATTACAATGAAATTAATGGAGTTGTACATCCTACACTTCTGCACTTTGTGGGCCAATGAAGACGGACAACGCCATGCAGTGTTCGATGAGAGAAATTTTATCAAGACAGTGACATTAGCCTACTCTTTTTGCAATTTCCAACTGTCGAGGTCTTTAACATGGACGACCTGTGCCACACGGGCCTCCGCAGCTCTAACAGTGTTTTTATTCCACCACTAATGAAATAGATTGTTTTTGATAGTTTCAAGTTGTCCCCAGATGTAAATCTAGATAAATTAATTACAATAATAAACAAAAACAAGAAATAGTCTACTGGTTAGATAGTGCTCAATATATGCAATTCAGAATGATATTGAAATATTTCTACAAAAATAGAATGCCTCTTTAATATCTCTTGTAATAACTAAAACTATAATAAGAACAAGAATCAAATCTGTTGGTAAAATAGAGCTGAATCTATCAATTTCAGATTGATTGATACAGAAATATTTCTATAGAATTCACTCTAACAGCAACAAGAAATATTTCTATAGAATTCACTCTAACAGCAACAAGAAATATTTCTATAGAATTCACTCTAACAGCAACAAGAAATATTTCCCTTGTAAAAGAGAGCTTATTAAGAGACATTGATTGAAAATCAAATTTTTATTATCATTATAATAGTGCTTTGTGCAATAAGTACAGAGTGAGGTCAAGATACTGTCATTGATCTATATATATATATACTTTTTATGTACAAAGCTGAAAATAACTGACAACAAACACCCTTATTAAGCTCATGTACTCTTCCAAAGAATAATAACAATGTATCATATTAATTAGAAAAGCATGTGTATGGGAGAAGCAATTACAGGTATAGGGGTGTTAACTAGATGACTGGTACACTATTTACAGCCTTGGTGAACATAACTTCAAACAATACTGATATAAGAACAAGCAATATAAACAATTACTAGTCATCAATTTTCACTAGACTGGAATTACATTGATAGTCTACACAATCTGCAGCTAACTCGCATAAAAGCATTGGCCATGGAAGAACATTGATGCCACAACTTACTTCTTTTCTTCTACAGCTTGTTTAAGTTGTTGTTTGGAATAATAATGAATGTCACTATTCAAAGCGAATCAAAGCTTATTTTACTGCTTTAAGAAAGAATTAAGCTAGACATGGTCAACCATTCTTAGAGTTTATTTTCTCGTCTTTTTCTTAAGGATTATTTTCATCGATTTAGTCAGTCAAAGATATTTATCCACATCTAAGAACATTTATTAGTGAGAACATGGGTATTTGGCTTCACTGCCCGTCGTTAGCGTGGGGTCCATGGGTGCTGGGCCCGGCTAGTGAGAATTTAGCCCTACCAATCCTCCTCAGTTAGCAGAGATATTAATTTACAAAAAAACAACCTGAAAAGTTGAAAAATGGGATATGCATTCTCTGAGCTTCTAGTTCTCATAAATTTCATTAAGGGAGGGAAGCAGAAAAAAGGGACCTGGTACTAATTCAGTCAAGACATTCAGAGCAGGCTCTGGACATAGGAGTAGGCCCTAATACAAATATGATAATTTGGACAGGTGCTATTTCACCTAATATCAAATAAAGATTGGTTGATCAATTGATTGGTCAAACATTAATGTTTTTACCAATAGGATGAGTGAATTTTTTAAATCTCGACAACCATCTATCATTCCATCAAGTTTGTGGAACAGACCAGGGACATGTTAATAGTAGAATAAAAGGCAACTGAAATATTGAAGCTTAACATATCATTGCGTTAATTAGCACCTAAAATAAAGCCTTAGATGTGGATTAATATCCTTCTCTAACCAAAATAACACGATTTATCACAAAATATCATTCACCCTCTCATTCATCACAATTACACAGAGTTTTACACTGATTCATATCCAGTACGTTTACTACGCCTTCGACCAATCAAATAGGCTATAAGAACTATAACAACCAATCCAGCAAGAGCAGCTCCTACTGCAATAGGTACAACACTGTTAGAATCTGAATCAGCTGAACACTCGTTAACACCTAAAATATAGAAATGTAAATATAAATCACTTGATTGAAAATATATAAATATAAATCACATGATTGAAAATATATAAATATAAATCACTTGATTGAAAATATATAAATATAAATCACTTGATTGAAAATATATAAATATAAATCACATGATTGAAAATATATAAATACAAATCACTTAATTAAATTATTAAAAATATATAAATATAAATCACTTGATTGAAAATATATAAATATAAATCACTTGATTGAAAATATATAAATATATATAAATCACATGATTGAAAATATATAAATATAAATCACTTGATTAAGTACAAACTTAAACATTGTATCTATAGTTTACATTTGATGGTAATGAAACAGAATTTACATCCTACTCTTCTGACTCTATGATGCTAATGAAATAAGAGTTCACATAATTAAGCCAGAATCTTGTTGGGCAAATAAAATGAAATAGACCTGTGATTCAGTTACTGTCCTGCACTGTTTCCTTAATGACCTAAGGCTATTTCATTTTATGACACCATATTGAATGGAAAAGAGTTTACAACAACGTTTAAAGATGAATAACTTACCACTGCTACCAAAATCAGTAGAATTATCATTAACAAAGGCACGGTACTGGAAATTACTGATATCCAACTTGGCTCCATTACTCAAGTCCAAATCAGTTTCTGAATCACATTTATAAGAACTATGATCTCCATCTACCGAAAACTTATCCAAACCATTTGCTGATACGGTTTTCTTAGTCCCTAGAAATACACAAATAGTCAATATGTAGGTATTATTCAAGGTATTATGGCTCACTAAACATGTTTGGGGATATTAAAGTGTAAAATCTACAATATGTAAAAGAGTGTATATCGTTATAAAGATATGAAATAAGAAGTCCTACTTGTTTAAATTCAGTGGAAACAAAGACTGAAAGTAGGTCAGTTGTCTGAATCTGAATCTCTCAGTTTGTTGGGCAATCGGGGAAAAAAATATAATCGATTAATCAGAATAATCGGAGGGGCATAATTAATAATGTCGATTTGTCGATTAATAATCGACACAGTTACAGCAAAATTGGCTTAAAAACAAAGTAAAAGTACACGATAAGCATATTTTGTTACGGCTATGGACCTAATTCTGACCCATGTTAAATAAAGAGTCTTTGTTTGTCCCTATGGTCTGAATGTTAGACAGGACCATGTCCTTGTGTATTGGACCTAATTCTGACCCATGTTAAATAAAGAGTCTATGTTTGTCTCTATGGGCTGAATGTTAGACAGGACCATCTTCTTGTGTGTTGGACCTTATTCTGACCCATGTAAAATATAGAGTCTATGTTTGTCTCTATGTGCTGAATGTTAGACAGGACCATGTTCTTGTGTATTGGGCCTTATTCTGACCCATGTAAAATAAAGAGTCTATGTTTGTCTCAATGAGCTGAATGTTATAGACAGGACCATGGACTTGTATATTGGGCCTTATTCTGACCCATGTAAAATAAAGAGTATGTTTGTCTATGTGGTCTGAATGTTAGACAGGACCATGTCCTTGTGTATTGGACCTTATTCTAACCCATGGATGTAAAATTAAGAGTTTATTATCATTAGGTCTAACAGTTAATTTGACCAATGATCAAGGGGCCCTGTGTTAACATTTTGGTACACACACAGTTTAAATTATTTTAAAAGCCTCCCTCCCCCACCCCACCCTTTAGTATTCAGTCAGTACTTACCTGGTTTAGTAGTATTGGGAAAATGTTTAGCATCTTCAGTGTACATCAAGGTAACATTACTTAGATGATAGCCTTTGGAATCATCAGCACTGGCCTGTAGACTGTCCTTTTTAGCAGTGAAGATAAATGACATGACCCAGGTATCGAAAAATGTAAACTCCAGCATCTGGGTATTACTGGTCAAATTACAGTTACCTTTAACATCACTGGCTGGTACAACAGGTATATTGAATGTTTTACTGGTATTCTAGAAATATAACAGGTATATTGAATGTTTTACTAGTATTCTAGAAATACAACAGGTATATTGAATGTTTTACTGGTATTCTAGAAATATACGTATATTGAATGTTTTACTGGTATTCTAGAAATATAACAGGTATATTGAATGTTTTACTGGTATTCTAGAAATATAAGAGGTATATTGAATGTTTTACTGGTATTCTAGAAATATAACAGGTATATTGAATGTTTTACTGGTATTCTAGAAATATAACAGGTATATTGAATGTTTTACTGGTATTCTAGAAATATAACAGGTATATTGAATGTTTTACTGGTATTCTAGAAGTATTAAATATTGACTAACCTTTTGGGCTGTTTGGTATGGAAGTTCTACAGCTAGAGATGATTTAATCAGAATACAATTTCCAGGAATGGTGAAGTTATTAACTGGGGGTTTACCAGGACCAGGAGTTTCTGTGGTAGTCACAGGCATTTCCGTTGTTGTTTTTGTATCTTCTTGACAATGGTCACCTAAACACAAAGCAATAAAAATCTGTAAGTACTAACAAGATGCATTGCATATGAAACACTAATCTCAAAGAGCAGTTTGGCAACACAAATAAATATGATTAAAGTTTTTGGTGGCAAGAATATTTGGTTTTCACTACACCTTTGTGTCCCTTGACCACAAATTGTTTACAAGATAGTTCTGGATAGGATTCACATATGGGTAACCATTTACTTGCAAATTTTATACATTTCTACTAAGAGGAGGGCAATAACTCAAAAAACCTTCCCAATGTCATTCAGAGGACAATTTCGGCACGCTTCAAACAAGGGCAATAGCCCAAAAACCTCTCATCAAAAAATTGACAATATCGAACTTGTCCAAGATCTCATCAATGTAAATCATCAAATCAAATTTCATTCCAGATGAAAACTGTAGTTTTTATCGCATTCGTTACAAGCCAAGCTGTGACAACAATATGTTGTAGGTGTATGACATACAGTTGTCATTAAGGACAGCATTATTTGGCTTATCTTTTCCAATTCTAACTGTAGAGAAATCTTCATTATAACTGATTTGGAGATTAACTTACCTTCAGAGAAAGTACTGTTCTCAATTCCATCAATCTGAACCTGGAAGTTACTCACAGTCAGGGTTAGACTATACATGAAGGTACTATTTTCACTTTGAGTGGCATTGAACATCTTAGTGACAGTAGCATCACAGATATAAGATTTATCAACCTGTGATAACTGTTCTTCTGGTATACTCACATCCACAGTTTCTGAAACAAGAAATACAATAACCAGTCATATCAGACACTTCTGAACCAAGGGAGATAATACCATTGTGGTGAAGGCAAACAAACAAATATCATCTCACAGAAACAAAAGAAATATTCCACAGAAATATGACTGAAATTACTAGTTCTTGCATTATCAGCAAATTTATTGTCTTGATACCTTCAGTGTGTGACACTCACTTCTTTTTTTTTATATCAAATGAAGTCACTGAATTACCTCCCTTCATAAGGGTACAGCTTGCGAAACTAAAAAATCAGATTGGCTTTAGAGGACAGGGCTGTTGAATTGACTATCTTTTAAATTATGATGTCCATCGATAATTTAGGTATTGTAAGCAATAATGTGTCATTCAATGTCCGTTGTTACATAAAATACGAAATGAAAATGATTGGCTAGACTGATGAAGGCATGGAGTTTAGGGGCCTTAAATTTAAATAATCGAACCCATCCAAGATCTCATCAATATGAACAAGCATACCAAGTTTCATTGAAATCCGATGAAAACTGTGGTCTCTATTGTGGCCACAAGCAATTCGTCCGGGTCAACCGTAATATACGTCCACATTATATGTGGGCATATAAAAATGTTTGGATAAACATTGTAGCCTGTATCACACCCACAAGCTGAATTTGATGAATTCTCACTAAGAAAGGGGGCATAACTGACCAACTGTAAAAGTAAGAAAGCTGATTTTCGAAAGGAACCGAGATTTTATGATGACAAAGACACCTACCAAGTTTCGAAAAGATCAGAAAAAAATTGTGGCCTGTATCGCACCCAGAAGCTGAATTTGACGAAGTTTCGCTAAAAAAGAGGGCATAACTCACCAACCCTAAAAGTCAGAAAGCGGGTTTTCGAAAGGAACCTAGATTATATGATGATAGAGACACATACCAATTTTCGAAAAGATTGGACAAAAATGGTGGCCTGTATCACGCCCACAAGCTGAATTTGACGAATTTTCGCTAAAAAAGAGGGCATAACTCACCAACAGTAAAAGTCAGAAAGCGGGTTTTCAAAAGGAACCGAGATTTTATGATGACGAGACACATACCAAGTTTCATTGAAATCCGATGAAAACTGTGGTCTCTATTGTGGCCACAAGCAATTGTGGACGACGGACAGGGTCAACCACAATATACGTCCACATTATATGTGGGCGTATAAAAACTCCTTTATATTTATATTACAGGGTTTTATGGTGAAATTGAGACACTCACCATTATCATCATTTGAAAAGAAATCATTAGGATTAAAACTGAAGGTGCTGGTCATCAACAAATTCTTCTTGTCATCAATGGTGAAGAGAAAATCCCATGCTGCCTGTCCCTCTTTAATATCAAGATCTAGATTGGTGGAAGTCTGGTTGGGTTCCAGACAGCTTCCGTCTTCTACTTTAACTGGTACATCATCAAGTTTCACAGTGACTGACTTCTGTAAATAAACACAGAACACTGTGTTATTACCTTTAATACTAATGACAGGGATTCCAGTGGGGAATAACAAAAACATAATATGAAATGAATGGAGTTGTCTGCACCTTGGAATGAGGAAAATTTTTTTAGGACAGCAGTATAAGCCTTCTCCTATTACAATTTCCAACTGTCAAAGATCTTTAACGTGCACAGCCTGTAGTACATGGGGCCTTGGTTTATTGTCCCATCTGAACGACTAGACGCTTTTTCCATGTCAATCCCTCCAACCTGCATCATTGACAAAGGGAAACCTGGTAGAAGAGTTCGAAAAGTTCATCTTGACCCTCAGGTTAGCAAGCAAGTGTCTAACTGCCTGAGCCACCGTGCCTCCCAACAAAAAGAGGAAATGAAAAATATCAACTCAGACTCTGTTACCTTGATGTATGTATGACTGATCAAACAATTGCCAAACCTGTCTCTTTATTATTATAAATCCACAGATAGGGAAGATAAAACTTACTGTATCATTTTCATTGGTTTGCATCAATTCCATAACAGCTGTGATCTTCATCAGTTTACAGGCGGGTTCTGACTCATTGGTAGGGAATCTATATTCAGCACCATGAACTATAATATATACACATATAACAATATTCAAATAATATTTATTACAAATATTCAATCAATTGTCAGATAAGAAAATGTGTTTAATACTTTTATTAATATGATAGAAAAAAACAGCAACATATTTTCACAGTTTTATTACTGGTACTGAATATTTATTGTGCTTTTCCATCAACCTTCTTCCATTCAGACCGTAATTTGATTATAGTAGGCCTACGTATTTGAGGTGATATGCAAAAAATATTTATAACAAAAAACTAATTATTTTGAGGCTTATCATTGAACAATAAATTGAAATTATAGGCAGAGGAGACAGTGTATTAGATCCATTTATTAATACAAATGACATAAATGGCAACATTTTCAAAGTTTTATTACTGAATATTTATGATGCTTTTACCTCCACCTTCTACAAAACACTAAATATTTTTGAGGCTTATCATTGAACAATGAATTGAAATTAAAGTCAGAGGAGAAAGTGTATTAGATCCATTTATTAATATGATGATATTTTACAGTTTTATTTTGAAAGATTTATTGTGCTTTTCCCTCAACCTCCTTCCCTTTCCATCTAAACCAAGATAACAGTAAGTATTTTAACAACAATGAGAAGCAGGGAGCAGATATAGCAAGAAACACAAGGCAATATTATTATATGACTCATATTGACGAAAATATGTGTAAATTGTGTTGAAAGATTATATTTTTATTAAAAAGTGAGATATGCCATGAAATTACTGAATTGTTTCCTGTGAAGGAATTGTTTAAGTTTCAATATACAGTAATTGAGTATGAATCATGTTAAAGGTAATATAAATTATCAATACAGGGAAATATAAATACAGAGATTAAACCACATTAGACTGATAATCTAGGAGAGGAAATTTCAGCTTATTATCATAATAATAACATTTATGTTTCACACTGTTTTAATTTTAATAGATTTAAACTAGCTAATAGCTCTAGTCACTGGTCATGTGGGTAATATACTTATTAATAGATAAACACTCCGTGTATAATTTCACTGTGCAATACATCTGAAACTATCGTATAGTTTTTACGTCATTGAAATAACAGACCCGAAATGTAAAAAATCATTTAAATTATGTTAGACTAAATCAATCGAATGATGTAAAGGGTCATAAAATTTTCCCATCCGAACATATCGTATGGTTTTTACGTCATAGAAATAACAGACCCGAAATGTAAATAATCATTTAAATTATGTTAGACTGAATCAAACGAATGATGTAAAGGGTCATAAAATTTTCCCATCCGAACATATCGCATTGTTCTTTCGTCATAGAAATAACAGACCCAACATAATTGGAGTTCATTAAATTGCAACATTAGACTAAATCAATTGAGAAATGTAAAGGGTCATGATATTTTCTAGTCGGAAAGTAGTTGGACAAGGTCAAACCTTTGAAATGACTAATTATCTTGTATTGGCAATGGAGAATTATTGGAAACAGTTGCATTTTGTATCAACCCTTTTTAATAAGCTATTACTGATTAGAAACTTGATAGAGTTACTGCTAATATTTACAAAGGATTTAACAGTATTTTAATATTTCCAACCATCTTTTAGTATATTGCAAAGTCATTAGGTGCAATTTTTTCGCGAATTGATTGATGACATAATTTACTTGTGTAGTCATACTTGCTTTGCCAACTCATTGGCAAACTCTCCACCAATCGATGCCCTGAATAGGGGATTGTGATTGAAAGTAAGGGTTATATATGGATGATATACTACTGTTACTAAAGAAACATGACTGATATATATAGATGTTGTTATGGTTATCTTATCTTATGACAAAAACTTAAAAGAATTGGGCCAACAGTGATACAACAATAATCTACTTTCACTTTCTATATCAAGCTACATCATTTAGATGTGATCGGTGTGCAAAATATTCTTTATCACAACAATTAGTGATGTCATCAATCACCTAGTTATAAAGGAATTGTGCACAGGAACCATGGAAATCTGATTGAATCAAAATGGTGAAAGTTGATGCCATCAGTGAAGCCAATAAACCACTTAACAATCACTTTATGGAGCTCATAGCATCAATAACCACACAGTAAGGGTTTCCCTTATATTCTTCAGATGGAAATTAAGGAAAACTGAAAATTGGGACATTTAATTCTTATACCTGTTTAGCTAAAATCATGTGATATATTTTTAAGAAAATGTATATTTATATGACTTCGGGTCCATCTTTTTAGGGTTTTATTTTTTTTTTGTTCCATGTTAGATTTCAGTTATAGTTTGAATGTATTTTGAAATTATTTTGAATTTATTTTGAATATAACCTAGAAAGGTAAAGTGTGTCACAATGACCTATATTTCTAGAGTTGGTAGTAAATATTTAACAGATGTAACATATACCTATTCTTTAATATGAACATTATTGGTGCCGCATGCCAGGTCACAAATATTACTATAACACTATTTAGTATTTATAGTACCTCTAGGTAATCCGAAACTTGTTCAGTTCCTGACAACTTACTGTTTAACATCTGAATTTATTATTTATATTCATTTCCAAATATTTCTTACTCATGTGCATTATTGTATATTATATAATATACAGATCTTCTTTGTTAGGCCTAATCCTATCATTATAAGGATTTTTTTGTATTCAGCTTAATAACACTGTTCCCTCAATGAGCACTGCAAGGTGTATACTGCCATCATTAGCCCAATTCAGTACACATAATAAGGACATAATACATTTCATTTCCATAAAAAAGGACACTAATTTTTCTGACTTTGTCTGGTTGACATCTGTCAAAATATATCTAAGATACAGTAAGAGTTTTAGTCTGCAAATACAGTTCTGTTTAATAACAGTATCATATATTCAGCTGAGTAGGTTATATTCATGACAAGCTTTAAATAATAATATACACCTGAGTGAAAACATGAACTAGACAATATTACTTCATATACTATTTTATTAATTATTGTATATTATCAGTACCTTACACTACAAACTGACAATTATTACTGGTGTAAGTACTATCAATAATTAACCATAATACCGGTATATGATACTACATCATAACACATGTCTTTTATCAGCTTAATACACAGTGAAATTTATTTGTTTAAAACTATGTTACTAGAAAATATTGATATATACAATAACAAAACATGACCTAAACTTAATTTTAGTCTGTCACTTTAGTTCTGATTATAAAAACCAATACCAATATCACAAATAGAACACAATGTCAAATAGAAAGTGAAAGTAAAAATAAAGGACATCATAACATTATAGGGATTATAAGAACATTTTCTAAAATATTTATGTTTTATTAGGGACACTAGTTGCATCAATTTGCACTATACACAATTTCTTTCAAGAAGCGACTCAGTTGACTCTTATTTATTTGATTTTTAAACGTCATGTTTCTGCTAGCATATTATAATATTAGCAACTCTGAACTTTCTCAGAACAGAAATGGCTGCTAGTATATCATTCAATTTTTTGTTTTTTTAATATATTTGTTTATCAACCCTTAAAACAATTAGCTTGGACCGAGGCATCAAGGTACTGGTACCAAGACTACATCAATCATAACAAGATTCCCTTGAGACAAAGGTTGAGATTTTGTGAAAGAATTGAGTGTTGCGAAATAATAAAACAACTGATACCAGACTTGTACCATGATTTTGACCATCCCATGTTTTAATTGTCATCATCATTATGATAATACAGTATACTATATACAACCTTTGATCACTCTTCCTGTAGCTATCTTTAAATAGATATTTATTTTAGATGGTTTACTGTAATTGCACATTGCTTAGCATTGTGTCATTGTTAATACCCCTCTACTACCTTTTATATTACCTGCCTATTTGTGTTCTGATTCTTAGATGTGAATAAAGAACATATGATTAAATTCAGACTATTCAATTCTCGTGATTAGATTTGCATTTATTTCAATTATTATAAACTGTATTGCAAGTTAGACTGAAATGTTATTAGGCCTTTATCATTTAATAGAAAGGGATCACACCTGCTACTGACATTCAAAAAAAAATTGGACTTAACAAAATCTACAATTTGCATTCAATGGAAAAATCAAATATCATGTTTCTCTTGTTAAATTAACACAAGCCTAACAATATTGACAGTAATTAGTAGAGCCCTTGAGTTATGGTTATAATATATTGTATTGCAGATTTTTTATATATACTGGCGTGAATGAATTTAACTAGCAGAGTCCATTCAAGCAGAAAAAGTAGCTAGTTAGTGAAGCACAAATGATGACTAAAGGCTTATTCATGTAACAAATTATTTGATACCAAGCAAACAAAATTATATTCACAAATCATTGTTATACAGATTCCGTGATGAGCTAATGGGCTATTACAACAATCACATTGACTGAGAGAAATCACATGGTATGAGTAGATCTGTCAAGTAGGGCCTACCATATTTAACAAAATACTTTTCGCATCATATGCCAAATAAGTAACCATTAGAACATGTTGACCTTCATAAAAACCCACAACTAACTTTCATTCTTTCACCTTAACCACAATCAAAATCAAACTCTATTCAAATCAAATAAGGAATTCAAAAAAATTAGCATTTGATGAAAAGACAGGCAAACTTACATTGCCACAACAAGCACTGACAAATTTCTGTCACATGACATAATAGACAAAAGCTTGTCAGTGCAAAATTGTCAAACTATAATAGAAAAAGGACTAGGCCTACTTACCAAGGGCGACAGCTAAACATAATATTAAAATCTTCATTTTGTAGGTATACTTTCAGATCTGCTCGATTCTCAATAGGCTTTACTTCCTTATTCTTGTTAAGTCACTCAACTTTACCTTTTCAAATATTGGTGATGGAATGACAACAGAAATAAATCTAAAATAACAATCGAATGATTAACAAACAATGGCTTCGCTACCCCAGAATTCTTGAATTGTTGTTAATTCTAATCATTAGTTCAATCAAACGTAATTAATGGTAAATACAACTTACAAAATCAGATGAAATCAACTCCCACTGTCAGCCATTCACGTGCCGGTGAGTATAATTGTTGGAATAGCCAGTCATATGACTTTATCACATGTAGTTTCGTATTTTGAATAATTTCCTTAATTTTTTGTTGATTAGATGGGACATTATATACCATGTTAATTTCTCCAAAGAGCTTAAACTGGCACTATTTGGAAAAAAATATAACAATTCAAAATAATTATGTCAAACATTTATTTAGAATGATTCATAAAATAATTTGCCATTACGTAAAAACCGGTTTGAAGAGCGAAACATCTTGGTACGAAATATCTCGCTTCTAGAAACTTCCGGTCAGAGAGATAACTGTGTTTGGTTTCAGGAAGGAAAATAAAAATATTGTGAAAGAAGATAAGCAGAAACAATGAAGCCTGCAATTGTTGCCGATGAGATGTTCCCCGAGGGTGCTGGTCCTTATATGGACATAGAAGAGGTTATCAAAAGTGCTTATACATTTATCGTGGAACTAAGTAGCTAGATCGTAGCCTAATGTCTAGACTAAGACTTTAGTAACTTGAGTCAAGATTTAGATACACTGACATGAAAAACGTATCATACACACTTTCGTATTAATATAGGCCCATATCAATAATCATTCAATAAAATTGTATTTTTATTATAATATAATTGACACATAGGCCTACCAGAAGTCAGAGCTGATAACAAAAGGCCTGAATTGGGTTAATAATAGCTATGCCTATCCTATATTTCACAAGTTCAACTTGGTTGGTGTGAGAAAGAAGAAGAATCTTAGATATGATAATCTGGGACCCCCCGCCCCCCACCTTCAGATCTATATCACATCCATTATGGTGATGAAGACTGTTTTAAACCCTCATTCTATTTTCAGGCTGGAGGTTCTAGTGCTCTGTTAATGGATTTGGCTGCAAATGAAAAATCTGTCCATTCTGATTTCTTTAATGGTAAGCATTAATTTTAGTCATAATGATTATTAAGGGAGTCTGTAATTGAATTGTGTAAGGTACCTTTTTTCATTTATCAGTAGGCCTACTAGATCGTGTTAAATAATTACAGCTGGCACTAAAATGCTAGTGTGACAACCTTAGATAGGCATTCTTCATTATATGATTATTCCAATTGACCCAGCTGTAAATAGGTACTGTATGGAAGATAGCACAGCAGGGTTAGAGCGTGGGTTCTTTACGTCATGACGTTATTTGCTTTGATACATTCAAAATGTCAGACATGAGTTCTAATCTCGATCAGCGTATGAAATGTCTGATGACCTTGAATAAGTCATCTTCATGCATTATTCCAGTCCACTCAGCTGTAAATGCATACAGAGAATCTGAAAAAGATCAATGCCAAGAGGTTTGGCCAAGGACCATCTGGTAGAAAGGATCCTTGTCACATTATGACCGAGAGAACTATCTTATAGACAGGCTCCTTGAGAACCTATATTCCTCTCTTTGTGAAAATGGTTATTTCTTCCTTCTTTTTCCTCATTTCTGTTGAAGGTTTTGGCTGTTTGACCCTTGTTTGTCTGATATACATACATTTACAATTTGATTCAGTCAAGATTTTCTTTATGATCAACATTAGATATTCATAATTCATCTTTCTTTTAGATTTTGAAGACCTGTTTGATGATGAAGATCTAAACTGAGATGTGGTTATGAGAAGATGTATATATAAAGGAAGAAAACTCTGAAAGATGCCATGAAAAAAATCTGTAAATCAAGGGACATAACTCTTCAGGGACTGTATTATAATTGTATCTTTGCTTGATTTTTTTTGTAATAAATAATGTGTATAAATTTGTCTTTATTTTTATAAGTTGTCTAGTCTAATATTACACTATATGTTATGGTATAGAACAACACTGTTTATGCTGTATGATATCCTTTCCGAGCTTTTTCTCATGCCTTTATACCATGGTCTGGGCTCCCTTGAACTTGTATCACGGGCCCTGGCTGCATGATAGAGACCTGGTCAGTTATACCAGTTAATCACCCCAGTTGGCTGTTAACACTATTCGAACATAACAGTTTATAGAAATAATAATTCTATTCACGGTTTTGCAGCCAACAAATATCATTTGATCACAAACAGCGTAATTAAATGATTCCTCCAATAAATGGTCTGGAGGCAGAGCATGTGATTCAGGTTGGAGGGTAAACCAGGGTCAGGATATATTTTCGGTAACTGAGCAAGTTTCAGGGAGTTCAAATTCTGCTGCCACCAAATAAACTCCTCCAGACTTGAAGGTATAACCAACGAAACATAACATAAAGCATTTTGTTAAACTGCAATACCAATAAAAGATCTACTATATACCAACAATAGTCTGGTCTCTTCATTAAACACCCATAAGACGGATAGTGTCCCACACTTACGCCACTTTATATTTTTATAAGATGTCTAGTCGAACAGCAGTTTATATTTTTATAAGTTGTCTAGTCTAACAGTAGTTTATATTTTTATAAGCTGTCTAGTCTAACAGTAGTTTATATTTTTAAAAGCTGTCTTGTCTAACAGTAGTTTATATTTTTATAAGTTGTCTAGTCTAACAGTAGTTTATATTTTTAAAAGCTGTCTTGTCTAACAGTAGTTTATATTTTTATAAGTTGTCTAGTCTAACAGTAGTTTATATTTTTATAAGCTGTCTAGTCTAACAGTAGTTTATATTTTTATAAGTTGTCTAGTCTAACAGTAGTTTATATTTTTATAAGTTGTCTAGTCTAACAGTAGTTTATATTTTTATAATTTGTCTAGTCTAACAGTAGTTTATATTTTTATAAGCTGTCTAGTCTAACAGTAGTTTATATTTTTATTTGCTGTCTTGTCTAACAGTAGTTTATATTTTTATAAGCTGTCTAGTCTAACAGTAGTTTATATTTTTATAAGCTGTCTAGTCTAACAGTAGTTTATATTTTTATAAGCTGTCTAGTCTAACAGTAGTTTATATTTTTATAAGCTGTCTTGTCTAACAGTAGTTTATATTTTTATAAGCTGTCTAGTCTAACAGTAGTTTATATTTTTATAAGTTGTCTAGTCTAACAGCAGTTTATATTTTTATAAGTTGTCTAGTCTAACAGAAGTTTAGCAGGTCGGAGGGACTGACATGGAAAAAGCGTCTAGTCGTTCGGAAGGGACAATAAACCGAGGCCCCGTGTGCTACAGGCTGTGCACGTTAAAGATCCCCCGATAGTTGGAAATTGAAAAAGAGCAGGCTAATGCCGCTGTCCTGGCAAAATTTCCCTCATAGCACACTGCATGGCATTGCCAGTTTTCATTAGGTGCAGAAAAATAGGACGTAAAACTCCATTCATTTCGTTTCTAACACAAGTTTATATTTTTATAAGTTGTCTAGTCTAACAGCAGTTTATATATTTATAAGATGTCTAGTTTATCGCGCTGGAAGAGGTTCGTGAATAGTAGAAAAACTATTGCTAATATTCATTGATAATAGTGAAGATGGAAATGTTACGATGTTCATTCGGCCGTTACGTGCAGCTGAAACTTTTTTAAGAGCACAACGTTACGTTTGCGATAGACCGTTTGGTCTGGTCAAAGATATACGATATGTCACTGGAGACATTTGTTCATCATTATTAACTGGGTGAAGTGAACATTTGATTAATAGGGTAGACAGGTCCGGGATAAAGACAAGACACCATTCTTCATCGCATTTCCTTATAGTATTCGTTTTGACAAACTTATTGGCCCGGTTGAAAATACATGTAGTTAATATATTACTATAGTATAGTAACATGTAGTTAATATATTACTATAGTATAGTAACATGTAGTTAATATATTACTATAGTATAGTAACATGTAGTTAATATATTACTATAGTATAGTAACATGTAGTTAATATATTACTATAGTATAGTAACATGTAGTTAATATATTACTATAGTATAGTAACATGTAGTTAATATATTACTATAGTATAGTAACATGTAGTTAATATATTACTATAGTATAGTAACATGTAGTTAATATATTACTATAGTATAGTAACATGTAGTTAATATATTACTATAGTATAGTAACATGTAGTTAATATATTACTATAGTATAGTAACATGTAGTTAATATATTACTATAGTATAGTAACATGTAGTTAATATATTACTATAGTATAGTAACATGTAGTTAATATATTACTATAGTATAGTAACATGTAGTTAATATATTACTATAGTATAGTAACATGTAGTTAATATATTACTATAGTATAGTAACATGTAGTTAATATATTACTATAGTATAGTAACATGTAGTTAATATATTACTATAGTATAGTAACATGTAGTTAATATATTACTATAGTATAGTAACATGTAGTTAATATATTACTATAGTATAGTAACATGTAGTTAATTAATTTATATATTACTATAGTATAGTAACATGTAGTTAATATATTACTATAGTATAGTAACATGTAGTTAATATATTACTATAGTATAGTAACATGTAGTTAATATATTACTATAGTATAGTAACATGTAGTTAATATATTACTATAGTATAGTAACATGTAGTTAATATATTACTATAGTATAGTAACATGTAGTTAATATATTACTATAGTATAGTAACATGTAGTTAATATATTACTATAGTATAGTAACATGTAGTTAATATATTACTATAGTATAGTAACATGTAGTTAATATATTACTATAGTATAGTAACATGTAGTTAATATATTACTATAGTATAGTAACATGTAGTTAATATATTACTATAGTATAGTAACATGTAGTTGGTTTACAAGCAAACACGTTTCGATAGATTACTCTATTCAGTGCTATTTGACGTTTGTAATATTTACTGCAGTACTCTACTTCAACTGCATGAATAGTATACATACAATGGACGTTATGGAGAAAAATACCCAAATATTTCAATGTAAGATTTGGAGAAAAACACACAAGTGCATATGCATTCGAGGGGCAGATCTATGTTCCTGCGATCACCCACAAAGGGTAAGACTGTAATACTAGCTAGGTACATGACCACAAGAGTGCGATATTAATACACATAAACACAATCTCATAGTGTACGAAATGAACAGACAGATTCATATCATCACACCTTGGGGTCTATTTTGGATTGTGTATCAGGCTAGGTTCTGAAAGTTTTATAAAACGATTAAGTCGTTCTGAAGTTCTTTTTCTTTACCCTATCGTGTGTACTTTTCATTTCTTTAAATCCACCTGCAGCTCACTAAAGATCGTAAATTTACACTACCAAAATATGGTTTCTTAGCCCATCCGACAGATTTAGCGAGTTCGTTATTGATGATAAATAATGTGTTCTCAAATTAATGTTATTGCCAACGATTGCAGCTAGTGACCTACCATGGAAGTTCCATCATGGACTAAATAGTTTGAATTTGACAAATTTTATGAACAGTATTTGAGTTATTGCCCTTGCCTGTGTATAATCGCATCAAAAATTTTTATTGTGAGTGCAAGGAAGTTACACTTTTCAATGGATTTTGACGAAACTTAATGTGAGCATTCGAATTGATAAGAAGGTAGTAAAGATAAATTTTACGATTTTTCCACTAACAGGTTTTGAGTTATCGCTCATGCCTTATTAAAATTGTGTCAAAATTGTATTGTTGGTGCATTAGAAGCTACAATTCAAATGGATTTTGATGAAACTTCATGTGAGAATTGGCATTGAAGAAAATTTTTGATGAATGTTCTTTGAGTTATTTCCCAATTTATATGGTCGTATATCACCTTGCCTGGCAAGCTATCTTTTAGAAATACAGTAATCTGATTGGATAATAAAAAAAATTTACACTGGAACACTCAAATCATCTTCAGTTAAATTTTCGTGATTATGACCTCTGGAAACAATAAGCCACAATGTTCAATGACAGTGTGAAGACGAAGTAATATCTGGACACTGTAAAAATGTCAATAAAAATAAAAGATGAAGTTTGTAATAGCTTGACATTGTGAAGATGTATAAGACGAAGTTTCTAATAGCTTGACATTGTGAAGATGTATTAGATGAAGTTTGTAATAGCTTGACATTGTGAAGATGTATAAGACAAAGTTTTTAATAGCTTGACATTGTAAAGATTATAAGAGAAGTTTGTTATAGCTTGACTTTGTAAGATGATAGAAAGTTTGTAATAGCTTGACATTGTGAAGATGTATAAGACGAAGTTTGTTATAGCTTGACATTGTGAAGATGTATAAGATGAAGTTTGTAATAGCTTGACATTGTGAAGATGTATAAGATGAAGTTTGTAATAGCATGACATTGTGAAATATGTATAAGATGAAAAAGTTTGTAATAACTTGACATTGTGAAGATGTATAAGATGAAGTTTGTAATAGCTTGACATTGTGAAATGATACGAGAAGTTGTAATAGCCTGACATTGTGAAGATGTATAAAATGAAGTTTGTAATAGCTTGACATTGTGAAGATGTATAAGATGAAGTTTGTAATAGCTTGACATTGTGAAGATGTATAAGACGAAGTTTGTAATAGCTTGACATTGTGAAATGTATAAGATGAAGTTTGTAATACTTGACATTGTGAAGATGTATAAGTATGAAGTTTGTAATAGCTTGACATTGTGAAGATGTATAAGATGAAGTTTGTAATAGCCTGACATTGTGAAGATGTATAAGATGAAGTTTGTAATAACTTGACATTGTGAAGATGTATAAGATGAAGTTTGTAATAGCTTGACATTGTGAAGATGTATAAGATGAAGTTTGTAATAACTTGACATTGTGAAGATGTATAAGATGAAGTTTGTAATAGCTTGACATTGTGAAGATGTATGAAGATGAAGTTTGTAATAGCTTGACATTGTGAAGATGTATAAGATGAAGTTTGTAATAACTTGACATTGTGAAGATGTATAAGATGAAGTTTGTAATAACTTGACATTGTGAAGATGTATAAGATGAAGTTTGTAATAACTTGACATTGTGAAGATGTATGAAGATGAAGTTTGTAATAGCCTGACATTGTGAAGATGTATAAGATGAAGTTTGTAATAGCTTGACATTGTGAAGATGTATAAGATGAAGTTTGTAATAGCTTGACATTGTGAAGATGTATGAAGATGAAGTTTGTAATAACTTGACATTGTGAAGATGTATAAGATGAAGTTTGTAATAGCTTGACATTGTGAATATGTATAAGTATGAAGTTTGTAATAGCTTGACATTGTGAAGATGTATAAGATGAAGTTTGTAATAGCTTGACATTGTGAAGATGTATAAGATGAAGTTTGTAAAGCTTGGCATTGTGAAGATGTATAGGATGAAGTTTGTAATAACTTGACATTGTGAATATGTATAAGATGAAGTTTCTAATAGCCTGACATTGTGAATATGTATAAGTATGAAGTTTGTAATAGCTTGACATTGTAAAGATGTATAAGATGAAGTTTGTAATAACTTGACATTGTGAATATGTTTAACATCAAATTATCATTCTTATAGTCGAACATGTGTTGTACATGTTTACTGCATGACTCCAATTCACGTCTAGTAAAAGTTCTCACTATGCAATTTTCATACATTATTGCTGGTTCATCTTATTGGTCTTTGTAAATTAAACAGTCTCTATAGGTTTTGAGAGAGGACAATGTGGGGCTAAATTCTCACTAGCCAGGTCCCAGTCTCCGTGTCTCCCACCCTGACTACGGTATTAATCCCATTATACTCGATTGTTTCTCTTTTTAGATGTATGTACCTGTCGTTAAACCTCATTTCATTAAGAAGTTACGTATTTTCGGTTCGGTGTATAATAACAAGACTGGAGGCCGGATGTGACACAGTTATACACATATACAGCTAGGTGTGGTATCCAATTGATATATAATATACACATGAGTTATCATATAACCGATATGTCTCACATATCAACATAAACAACTACAGTATCCATTTTCTTGTCGTAAATTCTATTTTTATTTCGAATTGGAATATGTGAACTAATTGATATTTAACTCAATTTATAATACATGTATTCGGTTCTGGTAGATTTAAAATAATAAAATTTATAAGGCTTCGAAATGCGATGTTACTCGTGTCAAGGTTGAAATATGTATTCTATACAACTCGAGATATTTTGTGGAGAAAAATAACTGTTTGGTAATGTATCTCCATTCTACGCTAGAAAAGAATATAAAACCAGAGAGAAAAATGAAAGATCTTTGTACGTTTCCTTGTCGACGTTAGCCATGAGTAAGCTTTCATTAATAATCTGATATTCTATAATTGCAAAAACATAATATTGCTGCAAGGTTTGTAGTACATTGACCAAAAATATTCCATATCGGAAATGAATTTTGACGAAACTGTTTGTGTTTGTGTTTGTAATCAACCAATTAATGAACCCTATTAAAAATCAGAGAAATTGAAAATTATTCACTATTAGTTATTACCCTTGTTCTTGAATTGATATTCGTTCTATATGGTTTGAAATAATCATTTCATGTTTGAATTTATCTGCGTAAAAAACAATTCATTTAATGATAACTCTTGTCTATTCGACATAAATATGGGGGTATTGTAATGGTCATTATAACAGTTGTAGAAGGCACATAACGATGTGCAGACACAATCTCCTTCATTGAATATATCTGCATTCGGTAACATTTGAGATCTCATAACAGAGGAAAGTCAGTCCATCCTGTGTTGTCTGGAAGAAAACAACTAATTCGTAACGTTTGTTAAATGAAAACGAGCCAAAAACAAAACATTGTTCTAACCAAAAAGAAGACGTTGTTCTTACCGAAAACAAGAAGTTGTTCTAACTGAAAACAAGACGCTGTTCTTACTGAAAACAAGACGTTGTTCTTACTGAAAACAAGACGTTGTTCTTACTGAAAACAAGACGTTGTTCTTACTGAAAACAAGACGTTGTTCTTACTGAAAACAAGACGCTGTTCTTACTGAAAACAAGACGTTGTTCTTACTGAAAACAAGACGTTGTTCTTACTGAAAACAAGACGTTGTTCTTACTGGAAGCAAGACGTTGTTCTTTCTGAAAACAGGACGTTGTTCTTTCTGAAAACAGGACGTTGTTCTTACTGAAAACAAGACGTTGTTCTTACTGAAAACAAGACGCTGTTCTTACTGAAAACAAGACGTTGTTCTTACCGAAAACAAGACGTTGTTCTTACTGAAAACAAGACGTTGTTCTTACTGAAAACAAGACGTTGTTCTTACTGAAAACAAGACGTTGTTCTTACTGAAAACAAGACGTTGTTCTAACTGAAAACAAGACGTTGTTCTTACTGAAAACAAGACGTTGTTCTTACTGAAAACAGGACGTTGTTCTTACTGAAAACAAGACGTTGTTCTTACTGAAACAAGACGTTGTTCTTACTGAAAACAAGACGTTGTTCTTACTGAAAACAAGACGTTGTTTGAACTAAAAACAAGACGTTGTTCTTACTGAAAACAAGACGTTGTTCTTACTCAAAACAGGACGTTGTTCTTACTGAAAACAAGACGTTGTTCTTACTGAAAACAAGACGTTGTTCTTACTGAAAACAAGACGTTGTTCTTACTGAAAACAAGACGTTGTTCTTACTGAAAACAAGACGTTGTTCTTACTGAAAACAAGACGTTGTTCTTACTGAAAACAAGACGTTGTTCTTACTGAAAACAAGACGCTGTTCTTACTGAAAACAAGACGTTGTTCTTACTGAAAACAAGACGTTGTTCTTACTGAAAACAAGACGTTGTTCTTACTGAAAACAAGACGTTGTTCTTTCTGAAAACAAGACGTTGTTCTTACTGAAAACAAGACGCTGTTTGAACTGAAAACAAGACGCTGTCTTGACTGAAAACAAGACGCTGTTTACTGAAAACAAGACGCTGTTCTTACTGAAAACAAGACGTTGTTCTTACTGAAAACAAGACTTTGTTCTTACTGAAAACAGGACGTTGTTCTTACTGAAAACAAGACGTTGTTCTTACTGAAACAGACGTTGTTTAACTGAAAACAGGACGTTGTTCTTTCTGAAACAAGACGTTGTTCTTACTGAAAAAAGACGTTGTTTTTTTCTGAAAAACAAGACGTTGTTCTTACTGAAAACAAGACGTTGTTCTTTCTGAAAAAAAGACGTTCTTCTTTTTAAAAACAAGACGCTGTTTGAACTAAAAACAAGAAGTTGTTCTTTCTGAAAACAAGACGTCTGTTCTTTCTGAAAACAAGACGTTGTTCTTTCTGAAAACAAGACGTTGTTCTTGCTGAAAACAAGACGTTGTTTTTAATGAAAACAGGACGTTGTTCTTTCTGAAAACAGGACGTTGTTCGTACTGAAAACAAGACGTTGTTTTTAATGAAAACAAGACGTTGTTCTTACTGAAAACAAGACGCTGTTCTTACTGAAAACAAGACGTTGTTCTTACTGAAAACAAGACGTTGTTCTTCCTGAAAACAAGACGTTGTTTTTAATGAAAACAAGACGTTGTTCTTTCTGAAAACAGGACGTTGTTCTTCCTGAAAACAAGACGTTGTTCTTTCTGAAAAAAAGACGTTGTTTTGTCTGAAAAAAGACGTTGTTCTTTCTGAAAACAAGACATTGTTTTTACTGAAAACAAAACATCGTTCTAACAAAAAACATCATTATGCTTGCTGAAAACAAGGTTATTTAAATTTGTTTTTATTTAACTACGTAATATTATTTAAGTGGGTCAACACTGCTTCGTCAACACATCTGTTTTAGTTGATGTAAATTTTAATGACTGTCGGGGTGTAGGTTAAACAGGGTAAATAGACAGACCCGGATCTTGTCAGATTTTAAAAATATACTCAATAAAAAATACTGGTTTGTTTATGAGAACCTAGTTTCTAGATCCTGGTAGTATCAATATAAATATAAGCTTTCTTAACTCGTCATTCAGTTCAGTTATTACCCAGCAACGTTTCTGTAAAATACTCTGCTCCAGTCGAAAAGCAGCTTTACAAGATGTTGAAATTTGTTATATTTGCGGCAGTGTTTTGTTTGTATTATGTAAGTTTTTTTTATTTTATATTTTATCAGGATTAAACTTGATTCCAATTATCATTGAAATGACTACGTTAGCCAACTAGACATTGGGTATTCCTTGCCGAACAGATCTCACTATTACGATACGTATGATAGTTGCAATTATTCACCAATTGTAGCACAGCATGATTACTAGTTTACTAATTACATAAAGTGGACACTTGATTTGAGTACGATGAACTAGATATTCAGTTCACAATATGAGATATGCGGACACCAAATGTTAAAAAGTCAATAGAGTAAAGTTAAGCTGAATACCTAGCAGATATATTTTTAAGACATTTTTTATGTCGTCTTTTGTCGTGCACATTATCTTTTGCAGTGCATTTTACATTAACTAAAACTGTTCCCTGGTTATTGTTAGACACTGTTAAGAAAACAAACCAGATGACATAGCCTACATTAGACTTTGATTTCAGGTCTGCAGTGTAGAAGCTATATCCGGTACTACCATAGCTAATAAAGCCGACAGTTATGTTGGAAGTACAAAATGGAGCTATTCCTCGAGCCATGATACAGGTAGCAATACCAATAAATGTAATATCTTTATCAATGACGTGATGGAGGCGGTTGGAGGTAGTGTTCCTCAGAGGTAGGTTGTTCATAATTATTACTTATCCATCCATTAAATGGGTACGGATGATCCGGGAAAGATCATTGCCAAGAGGTTTGACCAAGGACCAGATGGTCCGGTGGATTTGTGAACCTAAGTTGTTATCCTTGTAAAATATAGTTGTTTCCTTCTCACCTTATTGTACTGACTGGAATATCAATTACACAGTAGCTACCTTGTGAATATTCGACTAAATCTTGAGAATAAAGATCATGCAAAAAGGTCCTGTAACGCTTTGATGAGTTTTTATTTTTGAAAGACTTTAAATGGCCTATATTTTCTGTCGAGTTCTGACCAAATCAATTTACGTTTACCGAGGTATAATTATCCAGGCTAGCTTCCTACTACTACGAATATCAACGACTACCTAGTTTGCGATATCAGCATCCGCTAGTAGTAAATGTTAACTTGTGATATACCTACCTACCAATTGTCCAGGACTATGTTTCATGACTATTATCATTTAACTATACTAGTGATGAAAACTATTTGTCCATTCATGTTAAACCAATTTCGTAAATTGAAATTAAATGAAAGGAGTTTTACGCCCTACTCTTCTGCACATTATGGGATAATGGTGACAGGTTCCATTTAACGACGTTCTCGTAATCTTATTTATGCACTTCTTTCAGGTGGTGGTGGCATAGTCCAATTGGTGCCGGTGAATGGGGAAACCCTAGTTCTAGCTATCTATCGGGTGATAGTTGTTGGACGAACGTTAACAGTCCAAGTATTGGTGATGTTATGGGTGATGGTGTCCACGTAGCTTTTTACACCGCCTATCAAAAGACTACCAGTGCAAGATATGATAAAATTGTTAAAAATGATTGGGGTTTTAGAAGTTCTGGCTCCGGTGCCGCATCAAGTAATTATGCCTATTGGAGATATACTTGTTAGAATGTTATTTATTAATAAAAGGTTTAAGGCTTATATCAGTTGTTGTCAATTGTTGAAATGAAACGAATATAGTTTTATGTCCCACTCTTTTGCACCTTATGGGATAATGAAGACGGGGAACGCTATGCAGGGTTTAATGAACGAGATGAGCCTACTCTTTTTGTGATTTCTAACACAAGAGACCTCGGTTTATTGTCTCTCCAACCTGCATTACTGACAGGAGGAAACCCTGTTGAAAAAATCCGAAAGTTCATCTCGACCTTTGCCGGTAATAAACCCTGGACCTTAATGTTAGCCAGCAAGCCAGCAGCTTGGTAACAATTCTTATCCCATGTTCTAGAGTATGACTTATTTTTTACTCTAGGTAATATGTGAGCTATCTGAAAGTCGAGTAGATAACGATCGAGTGGTACGATGATTCTGGAAGGGTAAGCATGCCCTGCCAAGCCAGCAAAGTCCTCATAGGGTCGGCAGCAATTAATGAGATCACAGCCCTGCCCATAACAGAAATGTGCTTATTCTATCACGACACGATAAAAAAAAAAAATGTTGAGCCCTGTTTCGCCTACTTCATTCTCCAATCATATAGTAACTGTAACATGTCAATTCCGATTTATAACAATATATCATCTATGATCCTACTAAAACCAATCTCCGAGGTCCAGTGTACTACAGGCTGTGCACGTCCCTCAACAGTTGGAAATCGCAAAATGAGTACGCTAACACCGCTGTCCTGGCAAAATTTCCCTCATTCAACACTGCATGAAAGTATGACATTGTAAGTTTAAAATCTGTAGATGGGAATTTTTGAATACATTAAAGGCAAATTCACTTAGTATTATGTTGCAGGTGATTCGGTTTAAGGACTAGGTGTGAGAATGGTAAATGTACACGAACAAACAAATATAACATAAACTAAACCAAACGTTTGGTGACATCATCCAGCTATAAGGCACCCGAATATGATTTAAAACATAAATTAAAACTAGAAAGTCAATATATTAAATTACAAAGTATCACAGAACCCCAAAAGGGTTGACAAAATGAACTCCTGGTCTAAAAAAGGTAAACAAATGGTAAGCGATCAAAAACAACGTAACCAGTATTAGTCATATGCAGAATAACAGGTGGATACATAACCATTGTTTCCTACGAGGAACTCTCTGAAAGAAGGTACTAAAGTTGTAGGCGTATATAGACTGGAATGGACTGCACGCGACTGAAGACTGGAAGACGATGTGGAGTGATACAGTAGGACTGACGCGTGGGATGATATTGTCAATAAGTATTGGTAAAACTAGGTAGTTGGCTTCTGTCAATAGAAACTTGGTAATGAAGCATTCAACAAACTTCTGACTTGGACAACTTTCCTTCTTCAAATTTCACTGCATTATTTTCATCATATAAGGTAAGTTTATATGATATATTTCACAAAAAATAGTTGTTATATAATACTTTATAGATTTTATAGAGGAAATCGGGTCTGTTTTTTTTTCTTTTTGTAATATTCAATCCTACTATCACAGACGCGTAAATTGTTTAGCCAGAAAGAAAAAAACGAAACGGGCATAGGGCTAACTATTATCGTTCTTAGTTTAAAACTTTATTATCTAGTCGACAGCAATAAAGTAATGGTGATTTAGCACTAGTTAGCAATTATTGACATTCATGTTAATTGTTTTACTTTGAATAAAACACAAATGTTAATAATTATAAAAGACCACTATTATCATTTATCTTTCATTTTTGCAACGTTTTATTTCACAAACAGGAATCTTAATCCATAACTACAATAATTACAAATCTTACTACAGACTCGTTCGGCTAATTCTATGAATAGAGTCAATCCTAGATTAACGAAAACAATAGAGTTGATGCAACTTATTACGACATAAATTAATAGTCTTTGAGCTAATCCAAAGAATAATTAGACCCACATAGTCGAATGTCTAAAATATTGATAGCAATTTGTTCTATAATGTAAAAACTTTCTATGAAAAAGAAAAACAAAAGTAGCGCAAATAAAATTCGTGCACTATACCGAGTTTAATTTCAAAGAAAGGAGCCCGCAGTTATTTCAAAACAGATAACAATCTATAAATCATTTCTCATATTGAATACAATCTATATATCTATTTTCATATTGAATACAATCTATATATCTATTCTCAAATCGAATACAATCTATATATCTATTCTCATATTGAATACAATCTATATATCTATTTTCATATTGAATACAATCTATATATCTATTCTCATATTGAATACAATCTATATATCTATTCTCATATTGAATACAATCTATATATCTATTCTCATATTGAATACAATCTATATATCCATTCTCATATTGAATACAATCTACATATCTATTCTCATATTGAATACAATCTATATATCTATTCTCATATTGAATACAATCTATATATCTATTCTCATATTGAATACAATCTATATATCTATTCTCATATTGAATACAATCTATATATCTATTCTCATATTGAATACAATCTATATATCTATTCTCATATTGAATACAATCTATATATCTATTCTCATATTGAATACAATCTATATATCTATTCTTATATACAATACAATCTATATATCTATTCTCATATTGAATACAATCTATATAGCCATTCTCTTATTGAATACAATCTATATATCTATTCTCAAATTGAATACAATCTATATGTCTATTCTTATACTGAATACAATCTATATATCCATTCTCATATTGAATACAATCTATATATCTATTCTCATATTGAATACAATCTATATATCCATTCTCATATTGAATACAATCTATATATCTATTCTCATATCGAATACAATCTATATATCTATTCTCATATTGAATACAATCTATATATCTATTCTCATATTGAATACAATCTATATATCTATTGTCACATTGAATACAATCTAATACCCTATTCTCATATTGAATACAATCTATATATCTATTCTCATATTGAATACAATCTATATATCCATTCTCATATTGAATACAATCTATATATCTATTCTCATATTGAATACAATCTATATATCCATTCTCATACTGAATACAATCTATATATCCATTCTCATATTGAATACAATCTATATATCTATTCTCATATTGAATACAATCTATATATCTATTCTCATATTGAATACAATCTATATATCTATTCTCATATTGAATACAATCTATATATCTATTCTCATATTGAGATAACGACCATAGAACATTTGGGTATATCCTTCCTTAAGAAGTAAAGATCAAACCAAAATATATTAATTTTTATGCCCATATGAAACTGGATGTTGCTACCTTTAATATCAGATTAAGATTAAATGCCATATAACAATGTTAAAAAACAAGTTAACTTGGATTTGTTTTCTATTTAAAGCTAAGTATGATTAGAAATAAAAATCTGTTTGTATTATATGGAAGTAATTTCAGATAATGCTTCAAAAAAAATTGTCCAATTACAAAAAAATCAAGCTTTATTTTGATTATTGAAACGACAGTTTGAATATTGGTAAAACCTTTATTTCAAAAGGAAATGAAAACGCTACTCAATTGAAATATAAAGACCGATTTTTTGCGGAAAAATGAAACGAGATGTATTAAGGTGCATTAGAACCATAACGGGCTATATATCACCTGTTATATCCTAACTTGCTACACTAGGTACTATTAGGTTATGAAAAGAAGATAATTTTCTAAACAATAACCTTAATTTTGATACAATACAATACTTTTACTAAAATATTAGTTGTTCAAGTACTAAAGATATCTCTGTTTTTCAAGGTTTTTATAGACATAATATTGAAAAACTTTCGGGCCAAATAAGGAAGGGCAGCTATCATTCACTAAACAAGATGTGACATAAGAAATAAGTGCATTGTGGCGTACCATCACCAGAACTGGCTATAAAACACTTAAAACGTCTCGAAATCAAACTAAAAAGTATACCGCCCAAGATAATAATAAAAAGATGCAGGGAAAAACAACAATATTCGAGAAAAACACCTTAAGTGGTGATACCACACAAAAGAACATAAAATATTTTCAGAATTCAAAACTAACTTCTCAAAAATATGGTGGTTATATACGACATAATGTTATTATAAATTGAAAATAAATATGTATTTTCAACAAGATGAAAACTTTGGTAATTCCTGTAATTTTTAGTTAAAAACATAGGTAATAATTATTTTCTATTGTTTAGCCTGTTGCCTGTTAGTCTAAGCATTTACATCTACTTTATCAAATAAAATAGGTCTAAAAGTTTTTGCTTATAATTTTCTATTTTCTCTGTCGTCACACCATTTGTGTGTAAATCCAAGAAGCATAGAAACATTTGAATATAAACGCTCATGTGGAATTTACGCTTTATGTTTGAGTTTTTTATTATGTTATTTAGCTTTTGACATTTTGCGGCTTATAAAATGTTGTTTATAGGCCACTAGCTGTACAGCTCATGATATCGTATCATAAGGTCATCATTTTAATAACACAACAATCAAATATTAATACCTTTATCTCGCTAGATAATTACAGGGGTACAATATATTACAGTATCTATAAATACATAAATAATATTCTTTATACACTGGTACATGAGGTCCAAACTTTACACGCACTTCAAAACCTGTACACAAAGTGCAGTTCTTACCCCCTTTTCTACGTCTGTTTACATTCCTGGGGTATGAGGAGAACGTGGATTACAGCTTCACGTGAACCCTATCAAGGACCCTATCACTGACCAAATTGTTTTTTCCTGAATTAGCCTTGCACATTTACAGCTAGGCGACTTGGATAATGTAGAAAGATGAAGATAAAAGACACGAAGAGTTTAACCGTCAAACCGACTAAGGCACAGGTCATCCTTACATACAAAAGAGACATAATACGACACCAGTGGATCAAATACCATAGATATTGGGTTGAAAACAGCCCCACTCATAAACAAAGAGGGGTCACAGAATTCAACAGAGTATGAGTAAAACAAAACGTAAACTACAAGTCCACGATGAAAATAAAAACTAATGGAGTATCATTTCCTGTTCTCATGGGCAGGAAGACGGGCAACGACATTAAGTGTGCAATGGCGAAACTTTTGCCAGGGCAGCAGTGTTAACCTAGTCTTTTTGCGATTTTCATCTGTCGAGGGGTCTTTAACACGGGGCCTTTGTTTATTGTCCCATCCGAACGAGTAGACGCTTTATTCCATGTCAGTCCCTCGGACCTGCATCACTGTCCACGGAAAACCGGGCTGAAAAATCGGCATTTACCGGGATTGTACGAAGGACCCTCAGATTAGCGAGCAAGCGTCTAACTCACAAGGGCACCGCGACCTCTACAAATGCCCACAGGCCCAAGGTCATCTAGTTGGAGCACTGTATTCCATACCGCAATAGTTCTAAGTGTAGCACGTACTTTACAATTTAGGATACATGGTGTAAACGTGGGAACTTTAGATTAAAACTGTTGGACGAACAGTCACACATGGTATATTGATAGTAATTGCATGGTGACACTTATTGAAATGTTATCATGCTGTTCTATATATTAACAAACTACGTAGTTACACAAAAGTGTAATAGATTGACCCATGGAGACTTACAGACAACCACATGTACTTAAAACTGGAGCTAACTATTGTCTTCGCATCCTTGGAGTGACGGTAAACAAAAGTGTTTTTATATGACAACAGTGTAAGTTAGTCTGTCTATATATTATATACGGGATAGAGTGTAATACCTTATGTTCTGTAGCAGACAGAAAGTGAGAAATAGCATGTCGTTTTCTGGACAAAATACGTCTTTATCCCCCGATTTTATCATTTCTGGACATCTTGTAACTGTCAATTACAGAAAGAAATCTTTAAAACGCAATGAAAGATCTGCAATAGTTTCTTTTTCTTTTAAAACTTTCTTGGCATTGTTAACAACTGATTATTTTAAATCTCTACTTTGAACAATAGTTTGTGAATTACTCGTAAACTATTTTGGCGTAGTTCTGATGCCCACGAGTAGCTGTAAAACTGCAGATCGGGACTAGTACATCAGGATGGGGTTTTCCTTTCAACGCTACCTTTGTCACGAGTTTTATTCCAGAAAATTAACGTTAACATTGTCTCAAAACTAAACATCTATTTAAAGTTCTGTTCTTGATATCTAGATATTTCAAAAATGGAAATGAAATGAATGGACTATTACGTCCTGCCTTTCTGCACCTTAAGGTGTAATGAAGACGGGCCACGACATGCAGTGTGCAATGAAGACTCTTTTGCCACGGCAGCGGTATAAACCTACTCTTTTTGAGATTTCCAAATGACGAGCGATATTTAACGTACACAGCCTGGAGCACACGGGGCCTCGGTTTATTCTCCCATCCGGACGACTAGACGCTTTTTCCATGTCAAACCCTCCGACCTACATCAATGACAGGGGAAACCGGGCTGAAAAATCCGAAAGTTCATGATTATTTACATTGTTGCTAGTTAGACAGACATTACATTCCGGAAGTCAGAACTTGATCTTCAAATCCTCGGCCATATTACCTTTCTCGTCGGAGACAAACTTGGTATCAACTATCTGGACTAATTCTGTGGTTATAAACAAGACGTTCTGTGATTTGAAAACAGCTAAATATAATTTAGTTCCGATTGAGGGCGGATTATTCTGTATTAAATACAAGGCTTGGTATTACACTTTATAATAGGAACTATATTTAGACGCGGATATAGACTTTGTAATCAATCTTATGAATATAAACCTCGAAATAGCCAGTCTGAAAATGGCCAGAAATTAAACGTCAGACCAATAAAAATTAAGAAAATAAAAGAAAAATAAAGCGAGAATTAAACAATTTGAAAATAAATTGCTACATTAACAATAAATATAGACAAACAACTGATCGAAAGTTAAATGTAGAAAATCATAGACAAATCGAGAGAACCGATAACAAAGACTCGCAGCAAATTTGATCACTCACGTCAAAATGCCTCAAATTCAAATACGAACACAATCTTATAATGGTAATGATTAAGACGTATGACTATCAACTAGGAAGTGGGCCTTGGCCTTGGAAAATATAACAGAGACTTCCACTCAATGTATTGTGTTTCAGTTTAGTAATACTTGGTATTATTGTTCGTAATGACCCAAAAGCTTTCGAAAAAAATGTGGACTAAAAGTTTAATATTTCATACTTTGGATTTTTCAGTCCGGTTTACCTTGTCAGTGATGCAGGTTTGGAGGATTGACATAAAAAATGGCGTCTAATTGTTCTGATGTGACAATAAACCGGGGCTATGGGTTGTGCACATCAAATATCCCTCGACAGATGGAAATCGCAAAAACAATAAGCTGCAGCTACTGCCCTGGCAAAATTTATCTCATTGCACCCTGCATGGCGTTGTCCGTCCTCGTTAGCCAATAAGGTGCAGAAGAGTCAGACGTATAAACTCATTCATTACATTTTACTTTCATGACATGATCTGAATATTATTCAAGCGTGTTTCACAGATGACAGACGACGTATCACAGGGCTTGCACTGCAAAACCGCGATCAGAACCCGCGAACATCATTTGTCAGACATAGCCACGCCATTTATGACGTAATGTAGATTTCGACTATTTTTACGCCGGCGCCACAATCCGTACTCTAATAAGAATTTAAGCACCAATGTGATGGAGATTTTTATCGTATTCCTCAGAACGTTGACTGATGACCATCTTGGGAATCAATAACAATTAGATTGAATTGGGCAGAAAATAGAATTAAAAGTTATATAAAGTAAATTATTTAGGAAGTGAAGGACCTAAACGGTGAAAAATCGAAATCTGAATACTCTTAGAAGTTTCATTTATAGATTGTTTCTAACTTTGTGTGCTTTTTAACTCTCGATTAGTCGCGATTCGACACTTAAACTGGCAAATTTTGATTTCTTCACTGGATTAATATATTCCTCAAATATTTTGTTAATCCTTGACAGAAACCGTTCATACTCCCACGCTGACAGCAGACAGTGTGCTCAGCTGATGGATATTTTAATTTCCACAGGCTACTGACTGCTAAGTTTTGACATATTGTCCTCTTAGCTCTGGCGATAACTGAAGAAGTGAGGCCGCAGAAATCGCAAACAGTTAAGTTTGTATAGTTGACAATACACTTTTCAATAAAAACTGCATATTGTTGTATATAGGATTGGGATATTACACCCCCCCCCCCTCCTTCCAATTTGATGCATGTAGAAGATGTTTTGAGTAAAAAGTAAGCCCAATGCATAAAATACATCCCACACCCCTCCGGCATATATGTGGTCGACCCTGTGCCGGCACATTATAGAGTTGTACCGACGTGTTAGTTACGCGCCTGCATCATGGACTAAGGTTACCGGATTAACCATACCCATTAGGGCTGTCGGAAATAATCGATATATCGATATATCGCGATACGAGACACCTGGAAGCAATATATCGATATTGATCTGAGCGTATCGATTATCGACATATAGTTAAAAATAGAACATTCTAGTATTATAATAACTGTTACCCTACTTTCACTTTTCACATGGAAGACCGTGATTGTGGTTGTCGTAATTTTCACGACAATCAAAAACTTTTCTAAACGTTTTAGAAAGTGTACCTGCAACACCCGTTCCCTCAGAACGTGTCTTCTCAAAGATCTTGTCTTTAGCGATCTAATGTTGACAATTTAATTTTTTTGAAGAAGAACATTTGATAACTCCAAGTATACAAAGTCAATATGAAAGTGGTTGGCTGTTTTTTTTCTTTGTGTTTATCATTTGTTATGTGCCAAATATTTATTTTAGTTATGATCAAGTTGTTTCAAAGTCTTCATTATCCCATAAGGTGCAGAAGAACAGGACGTAAATCCCCATTTAATTTATTTATGATTTATTTATTTACAAAGAAAGTTGAATAACAATTATTTGATATTGTTTTAATGTTTACAAATGAAAGATAATCATTACTCACACTATTTCTTTGTCACTCTTATTAAGTTGGGATAGTAATATAGCATGCATAACAGATTTGAATTTGCTTAATACAATCAACTGTAAGACATTTCGCAATATATCGCAATACGTATTGCAATACAGAGAGGTGTATCGCAATATATCGCAATACGATTTCTGGCCACAATACACAGCCCTAATACCCATATGGCTTTTTCGACCAGACGAAATATCGCTTTATTACAAACTACGTGAAGTAACTCCATTTCATTTTATGTAATATTGTCAACATGCAAGAGTCCACCCCCCCCCCCCTCTTAAAGCAGACGAGTACCAGTTCACTTACATTTTAATAAGAATATTGTCTGGAATCTGAAAGAATAATTATTGTGTTGTAAATGAAAGGATATATAATTATATTGGATATAATGGACAATATTTTCACATGCTGACCTTTCCATTGGCTAATGATATTATTTGGCGGGAATCAGTAGTGTATTATTTGGCGTAGAATATTGAAGAACTGTTAATAAGACATGAATGGTGACAATTGTTAATTGACATTTGAAATAGATGTCTAAATGGTGACAGATAAAGGCTCAGATACAGTAATACAATCCGACGTTTCTTACTTAGATAAGTGATGAAACGCGAAAATAAAAGTGTGACATTGCGAAATAAAATGAAATATCTTACGTCTCATATATTGCACACAATTGCAATTCTAAATAAAGTATTGCTGTAGCTAAAATCACATCCTCATAAGGTCAAGGTATCCTGATTTTGACCTGAATAGGCACTTTCCTTGTTTCAAAAGTGTGTGATTAGCTATATTCGCCAGCGCACAATCTAATCAAATCAAGATCCATCGGAAAAGGGTTTGAATTTGGCTGCAATTATTAGTTCCAATCTGCTTTGTAAAGAATTTGGCTTTACAGAAGAACTTTTATTCCATACAATTTACAAGAAAACTGCTTAGTGTTTCTATGTCTTGGCATTGTGAAGATGAATTTTTGAAATATAATTTACAAATTTCAATACGAAATAATTTAAAAATAGCTAAGAATTGTTTTTTGTTTTATAAGAAAAAAAGCCCCTTTGTGCACAATTCTATCCATTTTTGTTAATATTTTATATTCTAAGTCTTATTTTGTCAATGGCTGTAGTATTTGTGCGCCTTATTGGCTTAGAATTTAGCAAAAACATTATGTTTTTTATTATTTCTTTATAAATACGTTCATTTTTATTTTTGTTTAAATCGGGAAGCACCATTTTGTAAGTTCGGTTCAGTCTGGTTTGTGATATAAAATTACATTCATAAAACGCCTGGATCCAGTAGTGAAACGGGTATTTTTTTTCTGACATAATACGAATTTAACAATGTTTATCTATGCAAGTGTGGTTTATGACGACATTACATTTCATAACAACAAAAGGGAATGTAGTTTAGAAAAACAGGTAATGAAACAGTTTCAAGAAGCCTGTAACCTGAAAGAAACCCCATCCGGCTGTTGAATCAAAGAAGTTATTCCTAGAATGATATTTACTTTAGATTGTATTAGTATGGATTCATTATTTTTGCCTCTGTTTTCCAGTAAGATTGTGCTAAGGTTATTTCAGGTTATTCATAATCAGGAAGTCACTGTATAGGTATCTATGGAGCTTCGAATAATATGTCGTTATCATTTAACATTGATTTAGCTATAAAAAAAACACTTGCTTGCCAAAAAAATGGGGCCTGGGTTCGACATAGTCCGAGAGAGTAACGTGAATATATCCTAATTAATTTCCGTCTATTGTTACAGTGAAAACATGCCCATTTTCACACAGCGTCTAGTCGTTCGGCTGTTACAATGAAACGGGTATAACAAGACTGTAAATTACAGATACTTCATCGAACAGTGGAAATAGAAATGTTATATCACTGTCACACCTACTCCTCATTGCACACTGCCAGCCGTTGTTGCTGGTTCCTTAGAGAGGGTTTTTTCTGGGAGGTTCAACCAGTTCCTGTAGTAGCTTGGTCACTGCTTCAAATCTCGTGAGGAATAGAACAAGATCATAAGCCTCATATCATATCATTTTAATATAATCAACTCTGAATTTAAATATATTCCAAACAAAAAGTTCCGTTTGCTTCGTTTTCGGACTTACCATTAATGATCTGATAAAATTTTGTATTGTGCTTACTTTATTTACGCTATGTGAAAAATTCAAGAGTCATTATTGATATACATTGAGTTGTATTGTCTCGCCACCTTCAACACAAGACAAGATGGCATATTCAGGATTTGACAACTTCTGATGCTTTGGGTTATAATTTAATAGATCACAATGTAAACATAAATCTCCTCAGATATTGGTTGATCAAGGAAGTGATCTGCACAAAAACAAGAAAACTGAATATGTAGATCTGTATATGATGTTGAAATATGTCACCAGTCACGCTATTGTCTCGACAAATTGTGCATATTTTATCAGCGCTGTATACGCCCATACTCATCAGAGATTATTACCAAGGCTCTAGTTACCGAAACATGGACCTATTATTTTAATATTTAATCAGATGTTTCTCTTTATTGTTAAATATCATATTGTCGTTACATCAGTTATGCGTGAATGAATTCTTCACCAACACCTTTTTCGTGTAGTCAAACATACAAAAGTATCGTATATCAAGAGTATGTGAAGCAAAAGACTTTATTGTAAAACCAATTAATGGGATGATCAATAACAACAAAATGTGAATGTGGTCCTGTTTGTGAAGAAATTTGGAATCTTATAATGAAGTTTGTGAAAGTTGACTCCCGTGTGTACGGACCATTATTTCCCCTTCTGTGATGTAACTATCATAATCATCATGGTTGAACTAAGTCCACCCCCAGAAAAATGCAGGAAAGCATACAAATTTCCCGGGGGAGTGTCCCAACCTTCTTAAGTCTACGACAATAAATTTAAGGTTATTAAAACCCAATGTTAAACTGAACTGTTAAATTTACCCACTGTGAATTCTATCTCAACATAATGCCATTATATCCTGTATATGGTTTGATTCCAAGTTGGAAATGAAATGAAATGTTGTGTATTAAGGTGCATCGGCACAAAATAGCCATATAGAACCTGCAAACGATAAAAATGTACAATGTTATAAAATATTTCTAAATATAGAATAAATGTAAATCAATATCACAGAAAAACACAGCAAAGGGCATTAAAACAACAAATCAAAATAATATCAGAGATAAACACAAACTAATAATATTATACTTAAAAATAAAACAAAACCGTGACAAAATGAAATCAAAATAAAGGTGAGCATGTTTTAAAAACGCAACAACCCTCTCATATAGAATAGTTGCGCAAACAGTTGATCTAGCACAAGATGCCCAGGTAGAAGTTCCAGACTATCTTTGAACGGCTACAATAATATCTATCCCATAATCTATTTCAGATGAAAATGTTAGTTAACATATACCCACTACTCCTCGTCTTTCAATTCTCACTGCTAGCAGCTCTACCCTTCCACCAGTTACTCATACATAAAAAACGAGACAGTGAACCTATATCCAGGTTATTTGAAGAAATAGAAAATTCCGAACATCCAGCGGAGACTGTTACTCTTCCCAGAGAACAACAAGGTGAACAGATGCCGGAAAGGGCACAGGTTTGTACCATTAACGTATTTTCTGGTTTGTTCAGGATTCGCTTTAGCCCATGATCCCAGGACCACCTTATCCATTAATCAGTAGTTTTAACATCAGTACATGTATTCTTAATCATTTGATGTGTTAAGTTGTTTTGTCTTAACCTATAATAAATATACTTGTTAACCTTATAATGCTTGCTTCATAGAGACCAGAGAACGCTGGTTGAAACGTCTCTTAAATAAACTTAGCAATTAAATGTATGAGAACAAAATGCCATCCTCCTTTCCTCCTATATGCCCTCCCTTCACATCCTGAGTAGGGGTGTGATATAGTCTATATTTCGCGGGAAAGTAAGACGAATGGCAATTTGGTTTCCTCCTAACAATGTCCACCTTCACATCTACCTGTCAATGTACATTACATTGATATCAATTTTTTTTTAAAAAGCTGCCAAAGCCGTAGATTGAAAATGTCCGAAATTTACCCCCATAAAAACTAATATCGAATTATTAGTAATTTGTTCTCATCTTTATATGTTGATCATTGCAAAACTATTCTCAGATTAACTGTATATTTTCCCAATTCTAACAATAGGACAAGGACCGAATGGGGCATGGTATCTTGTATGAATTGATTATATACAATATAATTATATATTTTAATGATAAATGCCGGTTCTCGCCATACGTAGTTTCTCTGACAAGTAGTTTTCGTATGGTTTGGCGACAAGCTGGAACTTTTGAACTTTTTTCTGTCTTTTTGAATAAACAAAGGGTGTAACCTTACTGACATGACGTTATATTTTTCTGGTGGGTCGCTATACGTAAAACCTTCGATCTGTTTCAGGTTCTAACACAAGTTCATTATTAATCTTTGATTTTTATTTTCAGCCCTGTATATCTATACAATACCTCATGGGTAAGTTTATAGTTTATGTAACAAGTTTGAAAAACCTATTTTTAAATATTTTCATGCCTGGCATTTTAAAATTATAATTGAATCTGATCACTGACACTTCTTGCTCAACAAAAACTCGTTTCAAGGCTGACCCATCTACTAACGATTTTAAGCAAATACATATCGCATTTTGGTGAAGGATTACGATCTTTTTGTAAACGAGTACTGATCGTATATCTTCCCGAGAAAACATTCCACTTTTACTAGTTACATCACAATGCAATGTAGCTACTAATGTTTTACATTTAGTGCTGACAAGATAAATCGTTGAATCGCAATACGAAATGCCACGATACACGTAACGTATCGCGAAACTTGACGATATATGGCATTCCATAAAAAAAGGTGTATATTTTATTAACTAGTCGGTTAATGCAGGCTTATCCCATCATGAATTCCTTGGTGGACTTTTCTGAAATCCATTGTCTTCGAATAACTTTTAATGTAGTAGACAGACAGGCTTAATTATTTTTTAGTTTACAGTTAATTAGTGAAATACCTCAGAAAACAAGCAATATACTAGTAATAACATTCTGTTACCTTAAAATATAAGTGTTTGAACCCTTGGAGAAAAAGTGTTATTTTATATCTATTAATCCATATCGAGATACGTATCGTATCTTGACCCGTGTATCGCGATACGTATCGTATTGTGGCATGATTGACAATACCAAGAACTAGAACTTCCACTGTAGGTTACTGCTGCTCTACTGTTCCATATTAAAGACTAGGTTTATCTCATACAGAGGATGGCAAATCGCCCAATATCTCAACCAAAATATTGCCAGACCTTGAATTCCGTCATTTACATATTCCATTCAGTTGTACCTATTTATAGTAGAGTCATCTACCCAACAAATCCTCCCCCGTCTCCTGTCTAATTTCTTTCTCCGTATCGTAATCAGGTGTTAACATCCCATTTAAAAGTCGGTTGTTTTTCACCCTTTTATATTCCATTTTCATTTCCTTTTCCTTTACATTTCCATGAATATTCTTGTGTAATTATAGACTTGATCTATCCAGACACAATTAACCGTGTATTTAATCATTAAGGCGTATAGATCGAGACTACAAATTACTGAATTAAAATTTAATGAAAAAGCTGATAATTACAGATTTGTATCAAAACATCTAAATTTATCTCTAGCTCTTTTAAATGCAAATGTCATGTACTACTGTAAAATATGCACCAATTATCATGTAAGATAGCGGGCTGTTGTCCCCAATAAACAACATAACTTCTGGAAAATGAGGTAAATTTCATAATCGTGAAATTATATTTTCATCTGATGATAACACGTATAAATTGTGTTGAAACATTTTGTACTTTGTTATTAAAGAAGTGTGTTTTATCCCATAAATATTGCCTAGTGTTATAAATTATTAAATGAAGATGGCGGGGAGTATGCAATGAAGGGCTCTATTCGTTGTATTATCAAATTAAAAATTTGTGAAAATCTTGACCAAATTCTTAAAATTATATTAATCCCACGAGTTTTAAGTGTATAGAATTATTAAAAATGACAAATTGCAAGTGTGTCCAACATATTAAAATAAACCTAAAAAGGTACACACGGTAGTAATAGTCGTGAGAAGTTTTTGAGTCGGACTATATCATACAAACCTTTCAAATATTAGAATTGGGCTTCGAATTATTGAAATTTAACACAAAATTTAATAAAATTTTTGACCAATTTATTGCTGGCTGAGCGGTGATAATAAAGTAATAAAAATATTATATTTTATATTAAGTTATTATTTGTTGATAATGAAATTACCAAGATTGTCTTTGTCAAATAGTACTTTATTTTTATTATTTCCATTTTCGAATTAATTCTATTTGCGAGGGCCATTATTAACTATATTTTGTAATTGACCACCAGTGAGAAATATCAATAATTTTTTTTTTATATAAATAGCATTCTGACTTCGGAGTTCTTGCATTCCTTGTAATGGGACTCTCTGCGTCTCAAATATGCGGGGGGGTTAAACTTAATTAGATTACATCGAGTTCGCCAAAGTCTGATATTGATACGGATGGATATTTTTGCAGTTCATTCAAACCTTGATTGGTATAATTCTTTTAACCATCAACCGTAGCTATTTCATAATTGATAATCAAATTTACTTTCACTCAAATTCGATTTACCAAAGAAAACAGAGAGACCGAAGTATGACCTTCATAATATTTTCACTATTTTCAGTTTTAAAAAATCAGTTTCAAAGTCGGATTGATCCTAATGACGATGGTAAAGCCACCTTTGATGAAATTAGGCAATTTCTTCGCCATTATCACAGTGATGTCAGTACAGAAACGATCAATAAATTTATTGAACGAAGAGATTTGAACGGTAAGTTTGTTTCTCCTTTTTAAACCAGAATTTACATTAAGATACCGTTAGTTCTCTTTTTCATGGGGCTGTTGGTTTATATATAAGCACTAGACATTCGCTAAAAGTTGTCCTTTCAACATTATAACGCGGATAATTCTGGACACATGGATTTGAAGGCTCAAATTTCGGCGGTGAACTGTGGAGACACTGGTTAGATAGCTTAGCTTAAATCTACACTGCTATGACTGTTCAAACGCATGACGAAGCCCCTCTACTATAGCAAGAATGATATTACATGTATTGCAGTTACCAAACTAAATTATAAATCAACTCAACGTGCAAATAGGAGGGGTTTATACTAGTTTCAGGATTGAGTCTCCTTAAAGGACATCGTATCTCGTGTATTCGGTCTTTCAATGCTTAAAGTGTACCTTCTAAATTTATTACAACAATCCCCAAGCATGTTATTAAGAGAACCATATTTTTGACACGATTATCAAGTAGACCAAATTAATTAGCTTTTTCAATATACATGTACTATACAAAGGTGTACGGTTTACTTCCTCTTGGGATGACCAAAAAATTGAAATGTTATAGCTCAAGTCTTGTTGTTTTACATTCACTAGGCCATTTTGAAACACTCCTAGAAACATCTTTCAATAGATACCTAGTACCTAGTATATTGTGTTTCATAGGGCTGATGTTTAATCTTGAAGACGGCAAGTCCTGATTCAAATAAACTCTTATCGACCAAATCTGAGACTAAAAATCTCATGTTCATTCTAAGATGTAGTTTAAAATCATTTAAAGAAATTTAATATTTATGTAATAATATGGTAATTATCGGTTATCTGTTTTGTAGGTAATGGAGTCATTGAGTTAATACCAGAATATATTTTAGATATTACCACCCCTGATTATACGCTAGGTGGCGCTAAGGAATGGTTTAATCTTGAAGACAGTAATGGCGACGGGAAGGTATCGAGACAAGAACTGGAGACGATAGCTCAGAATGTCGGTATGTCCAGAGAGGAGGCTGAGTTTACGGTAGATACGTACTATATGACGATGGATAGAGATGGAGACGATACCCTGAACTGGAATGGTAGGTAGAATAATGACCCATACTAACCCTGGGCTACTGCAATCATAATGCCTGGATTTTACTGTATTTAGATGGTTTTAAATCTTGAAATTTTTATTACGTCCAGGGTTTAAATTTCAGTGTGATTGTGTAAGATCTGGTGACCAACGAACAAGCCATTTCCAACTGTAAAGGGGCACAATAATTCGGGAAATGAAAGAAAGTGTAATAAAGTACACAAGCACCGAAACGGACCATCCATATAGGTCCAAATAATTCTAAAAATATTAGAGTCAAGACAGTTTGTCAATAATCGCCGGCATACTTATTAAGGTTGTCACTTTTATTGATCAAGTTCTGTCCACAGTTTTAAAAGCTAAATATCGAATGCGTTTTAAAAAACAAGGGCAATAATTCATATTAAATATTTTTCAAATTTTAATTTTCGATAGGGCTCATCCTTGTGTGATATTAGACAAATTCATCGAGTTTCGTCAAAATTGATCAAGAATGGTGCTTTCTAAAGTGTTTACGAGCAGGAAAAAAACCAAGGGCATTAACTGAAAATTACTATTTTTCGATTTATCTGATGTTCAATAGGGTTCATCCATGGGTGATAACAAATATTCATGCCATGCATCATCAAACTCTACTAAGAATTGTGCTTACGCGCTAAAGTGTCGGCGTTTTCAAGAGCGAGGGCAATAGCTCATACTTGATTTCGCTGATTTGTTAGTTATAACACATTCTCACACCAAATTTAATCAAAATCCACCAAGAATTATACTTTGTAGTGTATTTAATAGCATTTCATGATCAAGGGCAATAACTCATAATAAATATTTTCGAGTTTTCTGATTATCAATAGGGTTCATCCTTGGGTGATTAAGAACCCTCACATAAAGTAACGTTGAAGAGTGTTTTCAAACCATTGCGGACGGACGGACAAGGTGATAAGAAAGAAACAACTATATTTTACAAGGATAACAACTTAGGTTCACAAGTCCGCCATGACAGGGATCCTTTCTACCAGCTGATCTTTGGCCAAACCTTTTGGCATTGATCTTTCCCGGATTATCCGTTCTCATTTAGAGCTGGGTGGACTGGAATTATGAGTGAAGATGACTTATTCAAGGTCATCAGACTTTCACACTCCAACCGAGACTAGAACTCACGTCCGATATTTTCAACGTATACAAGCAAATGGCGCCATGACGGAAAGAACCAACGCCCTGTGCTATAGAACCCCACAAGTTATTTCCTTTCAGGTTGCAAATGCATTTACCTATACACGCACTTAGAACCTTAGAAAAACATGATGAGTAAAATGTGTATAGTAGTATAGTTGACCCCTTTTACTTAGGAAAAATACCATCAGTTGTTTCGAAAAAGAGTAGGCATCTTTTTGCACTTAACCTAAGATACAGAAAGGGGAAAACTTTATTTCTCTCAAAAGGTCAAAATGTGGTTAGCGACTTAACCTTCTATCAATGTCATTATTACTATGATGGCTGCAAGCGATGGTATTTTATTTAACTTTTTTCAACCTTTAAGTTCATTGTCTTTAAAAAGGTTACATTGAAAATGTCTTGGGGCTTTCATTGTCTTGCAGTATGGGGGTCCGAACTCATTACCAAATATAACCTTATAATATTTCCCCCTTTCGTAGTTAATGTAAGCGCAATGTTCTAATTAGAGGGAAGTGCATATCGGTAAAGTCTTGCGGCAATAATACAGCTTCAATACACAAAGCAATTGACCGATTTCAGAATTTCAGAGATGTGCCCACCGATTTCAAAAAATTTTTTGTCCACCTCAAATTAAAAATCCAGTGAAATTTAACCACGAGGGTTTATTTAAAATCTGTCACCTAAATCGTTTATACTAGATATTATACAATATTCAAACGGACACATTAATAAATATGCTCATTAAAAAAAATTACTCTTCCATGTCTGGGATAAGTTCCTTACATTGGTAGCAGGGTGCAAAGTTGATTTTTAAACCAAATATCAACAACGACAGTCCTAATCTTTGCACCATATGGGCTAATAAAGACGCCATGTAGGGAAATTGTGATGGGACAGCGGGAAAAACCTACTCTTTTTGTGATTTCCAACTGTTGAGGGATCTTTAAAATAATGACTTCAGTTCTAGAAATATATTTTCTGTAAAATTTGACCCCAGGCCGTCCTTCATCTGAAGATCATAATTAATAGGGGGCTAAATTAATTGTAGTCTTCATTCTAGGAATAATTCATTAAGATAATGAAATTAAAACAGTGCCGCTAGCACTCTTCGTGTACAATATTCTGTACTTTACTTTCAAGATAACCTCTTTGGAATATAACTTGAAGCCATCAGAAAGTCATCAGAAAGAATATTTAATACGTGCGTGTCCTGTCGGTAAACATCTAGTTAATGATATTTAGCAATATGCCTCTATGAATCGATGGTCATAAGTCGACTTCTAGTGTTTTATGCGATCAGTTGTAGTCAGTATTCGTAGAAATAGCAACTGCACTCAACTGGATAGTCAAAATTCCAGCTTCCAAAGACCAGAAGATAGAAGTTGTCATACGACGTTCAAAATGATGAAATGACGACAACTGACAAGTTCCGTATCGAATCAGTTTCTGATCATGTAGATCGTAGAAGTCGTCTGCACTGACAGACTGGGAGCAATTAAGTTGCAAGAAACAGATGACATTAAGCGTTTAATTAATTGCTAGATTTAGTTAAGTTCACCCTCACCCACCTACACACACACGCACACACTCCCACCACTACGAGTCGCATTAGTCTAAATTTTAACTTTAATAATCTTCTAAATGAAAGAAGTTTTACGTTCTACCTATCTGCACCTTTCGATTTCTAACTGACGAGGGATCTTTAAGGTGCTTAGTTATTGCTATTGCACAAGGGGCCAAGGTTTATTGTCCCATCCGAGCGACTAGACGCTTTCAGGTACTCTGACCTACACAGGGAAATGAAAAAAAATGTATTAAGGTGCATCAATATAGCACCAAATCGAGCTATATAGCACCTGAATACGATTATAAACGATAATAAAAGCGGAATATAACCAGAAAGGCAATAAGACAATAAAACTAAAAATATCATAAAAACCCTAAAAGAGGCGACAATATCACAGAAATAAACCAAAAAGTAGCAAAAAACAAAATTATAATAAAAAAAAGAAAATTTTTTTTTTAATAAATTAAAATACAGATTAGTTTGTTTAAAAAATGCAACAACCTTCTCATTCTCATAAAAAGAAGGTTGCGCAAACATCTGAGACCTAGATCTTATGGGTTTGAGATACGTGCACTCAATCAGAATGTGTTTCACTGCGTGATGTACTGAGTGAAAGTAATAGCTTGCCAGGCAAGGTAATATACGCCCACTGGCAGCATTGATTTTGAATAAAAACTTTTCAGTACAGTAAAAATTAGCAGAATGAAATATTCAACCTTCCGCCATATACTTATTTTCTAGGGTCTCTAGTTTCAGTAAGCATTGTACCTAATATAAATAACAACTCATTAAATATTTTTCGTATTTTCACGATTTGCAATAGGGTTCACCCTCAATAATATTTTGATATTTCTAATTTTTAATAGGGCTCATCCTTGGGTGATATTAAACAATTTCAGCGAGTTTTGTCAAAAATGGATGTTTAGAGTGTTTACAAGCCGAAAGTTGAACGCGGTTTCAAGAACAAGGGCAATAACTGACACTCAATACTTTTCATTTATCTGATTTTCATCCATCCATGGGAGAAAACAAATACTCAAGCCATGTTTCATCAAAATCCATTAAAAATTGTTCTTTCTAGAGTGTTAGCAAGCTAAAATTGAACGCGGTTTCAAGAACAAGGGCAATAACTGACTCTAAATATATTTCGATTTATTTGATTTATAACAGGATTCATCCTTGGGTAAAAGCAAATACTCAAGCCAAGTTTAATCACAATCCATTAAGAATTGTTCTTCTAGAGTGTTTACAAGCTAAAATTGAACGCGTTTTCAAGAACAAGAGCAGTAACTCATACTAAATATTTTTTAACTTCGCTGATTTTCAATAGGGTTCATCCTTGAGTTATAACACACTCTCACACCAAGATTCATCAAAATCGCTCAAGAGACAAAAATCTAACACGTTTTAAAGAACAAGGGCAATAATTCATATTAGATATATTTTGATATTTTTAATTTTCAATAGGACTCATCCCTGGGTGATATCAAACAATTTCAGTGAGTTTTGTCAACTTGGTCATGAATTGTGCCTTGTAGAATGTAAATAAGCAAAAAAGTTAAACGCGTTTTCAAACACAAGGGCAATAACTCACACTAAATATATTTTGATTAATCTGATTTTCAATAAGGTTCATCCATGGGTAAAAACAAGTACTCAAGCCAAGTTTTATCAAAATTCATTAGGAATTGTCCTTTCTAGAGTGTTTACAAGTTAAAATTGAACACATTTTCAAAAACAAGGGCAATAACTGAAACTAAATATATGTCGATTTATTTAAATTTCAAAAGGGTTCATCCTTGGGTAAAAACAAATACTCAAGCCAAGATGAATCAAAATCCATTAAGAATTGTTCTTTCTAGAGTGTTTACAAGTTAAAATTGAACGCATTTTCAAAAACAAGGGCAATAACTGATACTAAATATTTTTTGATTTAACTGAATTTCAATAGGGTTCATCCTTAGGTGATTACAAATACCCATGCCAATTTACGTCAAAATCGCTCAAGAATTGTGACTTGAAGAGCGTTTACAAGGCAAAAATCCAACACATTTTATAGAACAAGGGAACATGAGTATTAAATATATTTCGATATTTTCCGTTTTCAAAAGGATTCATCTTTGGGTATTATTAAACAATTTCAGCAAGTTTTGTCAAAATCCGCCTACAACTGTGCTTTGTAGAGTGTTCACAAGCCAAAAATTGAACGCGTTTTCAAAAACAAGGGCAATAACTGATATTAATTTTTTTTCGATTTAACTGGTTTTCAATAGGCTTCATTCTTGGGTGATAACAAATACTCAAGCCAAGTTTCATCAAAATCCATTAAGAATTTTTCTTTCAAGAGTGTTTACAAGCTAAAATTGAACGCGTTTTCAAGAACAAGGGCAATAACTGATACTAAATATATTTTGATTTATTTGATTTTCAAAAGGGTTCATCCTTGGGTAAAAAAAAACACTCAAGCCAAGTTCTATCAAAATCCATTAAGAATTGTTCTTTCTAGAGTGTTTACAAATTGAACGCGTTTTCAAAAACAAGGGCAATAACTCATACTAAATGTTTTTCGATTTCGCTGATTTTCAATAGGGTTTATCCGTGAGTTATAACATACTCTCACACCAAGTTTGATCAAAGTAAGTCAAGAATTGCACATTGTAGAGTGTTTACGAGCCATTCAAGAACAAGGGCAAGAACTCATACTAAATTTTTTCCGATTTTGCTGATTTTCAATAGGGTTCATCCTTGCGTGATCATAAACACTCATATCACGTTTCATCTAAATCCGTCAAGAATTGCGGCCTCTAGAGTGTTTACGAGCAATTGTGGACGGACAGACAGACGGACGGACGGACCGACGGACGGATGGGCTGACGACAATATACGCACCCCATTTCATGTGGGGGAGTATAGAAAAGGGTATTATCTCCACCTATTCCGGGATTAAACCCTGCACCTCCAGGTTTTTCATTAATTGTATTTTTCTTTTTCAGAATATCGAGGTTTGTATAGCCCTTAATGTCTGCGAATCGAGAGTTGTACCACGAGAAGAATTCTGGTGATACCACTGTTATTTATATTGTTAAATACTTATTGAACTAATCCGTCATAATGGAGGCTATTTTATTTAAATTTTAATATTTTATTGAAGACATGGTATTGAGATCTGCGCCATCTATGTGTAGGATTCGAATCATATTAACCATGTGAAACGCTCTAGATTAACACGCGGTTTCGCTACTACTACATTTAAATTGCATGCTGACCATGTGTGTAGCTCATGAATATTTCGTTTTATCATACTGTTTCAAAAATGAAATGAAATGAATGGAGTTTTACGTCCAACTTTTCTGCAGCTATGGGCTAATGCAGACGGGCATACTGTTATCAAGAAAGTCATTATATTCAATATAATTCACAGAAAAGCTTTAGAAAAATTTGGTAGCTTCGTAGTTGAGAATTTGAAATTGCTTCAGATTTATAAAAATAGTAAAATACGTATTTACACAATTAAGATTTGTAATGAATTATGGTCACGACTGAATGGTTATAAATTATAAAGAATAATTATCATTGGTTATCAAATATAACGGACCTTAAGTTATCACGAACGTATTTGGGAAATGTTGGAGCAGGATGACCTACAGAACTAGTGGAATTTATTAAATATCTTATATTTGTTAATATAATTGTTCCCATTATTATTGTTGATTGTAAGTTTTATTCAAATAAAAATGACTCGAGGCTTTATTTGGTTCTCTGGTAAACTGGTGTTTAGTATATGTAGCTATATATAAAAACTTTATATTTGTGTCGAAGAAAATAATTGTCTGGTGTAGACACTTTTAGTAACAGACTTTTCCCAAACTAAAAATAAGCGATTTTCATCTTTAAAATTCGGGTTGAACTTCAAAGTCGATTAGCTTAAAAATTAAAAACAAAAAATACGGAATTCTGTTTTCCATTGAAATAGACACAAGTTGTGATTATCGTTCTATACAAGGAATTTGGCATATCTTAAAAGACAAATTAAAAGGACTCCAAGTGGCAAAAGGGGGCGTTCTTAGGGGGGGGGGGGAGTTTCTGATTTTCTTAAGGAGTGATTTTATGCACTATTTAGGTTTCTCTACAAATTGAATGTAACGGGAGAGTTGTGTGTAACGGGAGGGTTGTGTGTAAAATTCATAGATTCCAAGGCTTAGTACTGCTAAACTCCAAAACTCTCACCCACTTCCGTCGGTCCGTCCGTCCATTCTGTGCCATCTTTGGGGACTTTATATACGTTCAAAGGGATCATGTGCAACTTAATTTGCAGGAGTCTAGATGAACAAAAATTTTCTAAAAAAAGCTAGAATGGTTCATATCGGTCCAAAAATCGCACAAGCAAAAGTCCCACAAAACTTTTTTCTGTGAGTCGTCCGTATTTTTCTACATTACGTACATTGAGAATTCTGTACAAGAGATGGACCTCTATATCTGTACAACGGACGTCTGACCTCAACGGTTTCTGCACGACATTGTGTGAGTATCTATCAGCATTTTTTGTAATTTTATCGTCAATACTTTAATCTGATCTGGGAATTATATTATGTAAAGGATAAACTCCGAGATCGCGCCAATAGTTTTGACCTATATGAAGTCGGAGGCCGTTATGGCCTAAATTTAACATAAATTCGACTATTGGCGACCTATATAATTGTACGTGGATCGTTCACGCATTATACTATTGGCGTCCTAGATAGCTTTCGCGCGTATATGTGAACATACTTAACCATTGGCGTGATATAAAAGCTCGTTCAAATTTTAAACATAATGTCGGATTCAGACAACCTTTTCATCACCAAAAGTTTTTTTGACTATAGAGATGTAAGCCCAGGTTTTGAAGACTTTTCGGAAAACATGTAGCCCCCGGGGGAAGGCCTAACTTTAATTTGGAGCATTCACTTGACGTAGACGATATAAATTCGTCTGATGAAGAACTACTTCACACCAGAATAAGTCCATCCACAGCCCCTTACCAACCACTGTACTGGCTACGGAAGGTTGATGCTACATTCATGATAATTGGCCAAAATTAAGATCCTGAAGAACTCCGACTCCATCTTAACAGTATCCACCCTCAAATCTAATCTCCAGACGAAATAATGTCCTCTCAACTACTGTTATAGGAAACCCACCCATACGGATCAATATGTTCACAACGCCTCAAACCATCCTATGACAAGTATCATATCAACATTAACTAGACGTGCCAATATCATATGAGCTTAACCACCTAAAGAACTCCTTCATCAATCTCAATGAATATGGCACTAAACTGGTAAACAAGATTATAACGAATACACCTATACCGACCTGCAAAGAACTTAAACCACCTAAACCACCCCTATTCTTCAACATCCCTTATGCAGGAACTATTAGTGACCACATCAAACGAGTATTAACCCAACAGATAGGAGCAACGGTAGTATTCTCTGGAAGCACCACATTGAAAACCTTATTACACGCAGAAGGCCGCAGAGATGAAATCAACCCAGATCCGAAAGGTGTAGTTTACAAGGTAGATTGTAGCTGCAAGAAGTCATATATTGGTGAGACATCAAGACCAATATCAGTCCGAATAGCAGAACACATGACTGCTTGCAACAACCGTAAACCAGAAGAATCTTCGATAGCGGAACACTACCTAAAAGACAGGCGTCACAGAATTAGATGGAATCAAGTTAAACTCCTATCAAAACATCAAAATAGTTGGAAGAACCGAAAACTAAGAGAAGCCATTGAGATAATCGTGATATAGGTTATTACATCCCTACTGTATGGAATGAACTAATTAAGTAACTTCAATGGTTTCCCATCTAATTAGTCAACTCTACTCCGTCTGTACCTCTTTTAAAATTTGTTTGTGACGGAAGTGAGAAACCAAAGAGGTGGAGATTATCAAGAGAATACAATTCACGAAATATTAATGTGCATACAGTATTTCATGAGAGAAAATGGTCGAAAAATTAATTTAATACGGATTTCAATATTGAGAAAAATATTAGATGCAAAAATGCGGCCCTTGGCACAAAGTGGAATAGGTGTTCATAAGAAAAAGGCTGATCTAATAACGCGAGATCAGGAGGACACGCTCTGGGAACAGGACCCAAAAGTTACTTGACACTGTATTTATCTGAATGGGATCAACTTCTTTTTACGCGGTGGCGAACAACACCACTCGTTAAAAATTGGCGAATAATCAAATTTCAGAATCTTACAACGGAATGGTGTAAAACATTTAAATTATAGTGAGGGGTCGTCAGAGACGAATAATGGTGGATTTTCACACAGAAATTTGACACCGAAAACTGGAAATTGGACCAAACCAAGGAAAAACAGCCGGATGTCTTGTTTGATTGTATGAAACGTATATGTCTCTAAGGTGAGTTAATATGATAATAAAGTTTTAAGGTAAAATTCTAAATCGTATAAATGTCTAAATAAATAGAGAGATGTTGCACCGGATATTCATATATTTTTCGGATTCGAGTATAATAGCTGTATGTCAAATAATTAGGTTTGATTGTAGATGATCCAGACATTCCAGTCAAACTTTAATTGTGTAATATGTAAACCATTTATTTTGATAATTTAATATTTTTTTCTGACCTAAAACCTACAACGCCTATAACGTTAGACCCTTGAAGTACCGTAAACGAGACACTTGGTACTGGGTCGTGCCAGTATGACGTCATATGGTTTCTGGTGTTGTGAAGAGATTGTGTACAAATGCTGGTTTTGATGGCTTCTATACGAACTATTCATTACGAGCTACCACTGCCATAAGACTGTATGATTCTGGAATAGATGAACAGTTAATAGCTGGCTGAAAGAACGGGCCACAGATCGACTGCGATACGGGGGTAAATATTTTATTTACGTGTTGGCCAGGGATCATTCCATCATCCCGTATTGTGTAACTAACTATAACCGTTCGTGTACTTTATGACCAACGTCATTTTAAAACATATGAATGGTCGATTTGGTACACAAACCCATAAATAACCAATGCCCCGAGGTGTATCCTTGTTCTTATTACGGCACTTAAAAAATCAAAATTTTGCCTTGTGAAAAAGCGATTGTTATGAATTTCATTGTTATCATTAATTGAGAATGGATTTCATTTCAAATACAACAGAACAAGTACAGAGCCTTTGAAAGTTGTAGATGTACAGGGCTTTTGAAAGTTGTAGATGAAATTGTTTGAGCAAAAAACACTAAGAACTCCAGACAAAAATGATGAAAAATTACAAATGGAGAAAAATGCACCTGATGATGAAAAATAAATGGAAAAATATGAAACTATGAAACTGACAGTGGAGCGCAACGGTGCCACAGCACGCTCACTCTATGATATAGATGATTGTTAAGTGTTGTGTTGTACTATTGGAGTTCTATAGTAACTATTGGAGCCTTCTAATTTTAATATTGGGACTCTATAGTAACTATTGGAGCCTTAATTTTAATATTGGGACTCTATAGTAACTATTGGAGACCTATAGTAACTATTGGAGATCTATAGTAACTATTGGAGCCTTAATTTTAATATTGGATTTCTATAGTAACTATTGGAGCCTTAATTTTAATATTGGATTTCTATAGTAACTATTGGAGCTTTAAATTTTAATATTGGAGTTCTATAGTAACTTTTGGGTAGTTCTATAGTAACTATTGGAGTTCTATAGTAACTATTGTAGTTCTATAGTAACTATTGGAGTTCTATAGTAACTATTGGAGTTCTATAGTAACTATTGGAGTTCTATAGTAACTATTGGAGTTCTATAGTAACTATTGGAGTTCTATACTAACTATTGGACGTTCTATAGTAACTATTGGAGTTCTTAATTTTAATATTGGAGTTCTATAGTAACTATTGGAGCCTTAATTTTAATATTGGGAGTTCTATAGTAACTATTGGAGCCTTAATTTTAATATTGGGACTCTATAGTAACTATTGGAGCCTTAATTTTAATATTGGGACTCTATAGTAACTATTGGAGTTCTATAGTAACTATTGGAGCTAATTTTAATATTGGGACTCTATAGTAACTATTGGAGTTCTATAGTAACTATAGGAGTTCTAATTTTAATATTGGGACTCTATAGTAACTATTGGAGCCTTAATTTTAATATTAGGACTCTATAGTAACTATTGGAGATCTATAGTAACTATTGGAAACTTAATTTTGATATTATTAATATATATATTAATAAAACATTTGTATAAAACAGTTACTCTAAGGCAATACATGAAATACATAGAAATAAAATCTACAGAACAAATACATAGATATTGTAAAAATAAAATGTGAGTAAAAGAAAAATGGGCTAAAATAAATATCAAATTAAGATTATCACAAACATATATGCTTAAAAAGTTTCTAAGAAAAGGCAATGCGATAAAAGTGAGTTTTTAACTGGGATTTAAAACACTGTATAGATTTACATTCTTTTAAAACGTCCGGTAAATTGTTCCACAAGTGGGCAGCTGCCCAATCAAACTGTCTCTCGCCATATGTTTTTGTGCGGACTCTTGGAATGACCAGCTTTGGAGTTACATTTGATCGGAGGGATCGTGTAGGGACAAGTTCCTTAATGTACTCTGGACCGACTCCCTTCATAGCATTAAACACGAAAACCAGAATTTTAAATTGTGGTCTGTATTGGACAGGCAACCAATGCAAATCTGCAAGTATTGGTGTTATATGGTCACGTCGATTAGTGCGAACTATTAGGCGTGCAGCAGTGTTTTGAACTTTCTGCAAGCGATTTAAAGTTCCTTTGTTGATACCATAAAGTAAGCTGTTACCATAATCCATTCTGGAAGTAATCAGGGAATTCACCAGGGTCTTGCACGCTGGTGTTGTAATATAACGGCGAATGCGACCGATGTTAGATATGTGATAGTGTCAGGATTTCAAAATTGATGATACTTGGCGTTCATGTTTAAGATGTTTGTCAAAATAGACTCCAAGGTTTTTTACACATTGCACACTACTGATGACAGAGTTTCCTACTTTAAGTTTTTGGTCAGGTATAGAACTCGCCAAGTGTTTAGGAGAAAAAACTATTAATTCTGTCTTGTCTTCATTCAGTTTCAGCATGTTGCGGGTCATCCACGAGCTGATGTCAGACAAAGTTCTAGTTTTTTAAAATAGTTCACCAGCTGTCTTGAGGCTTGATAACCATATAAACCTGTGTGTCATCTGCATAACAGTGGAAAGTCATACTAAGGAGGCGACATATTTCTCCGATAGGCTTGGAAAATAGACAGTACAGTTTCGGGCCCAGCACAGATCCCTGAGGAACACCAAAAGTTAAATGACTTTTATCGGATCTCGAAGTTCCAATGACGACACTCTGGGATCTTCCAGTGAGCTAAGATTCGAACCAATGAAGGGCATTGCGCTTGATACCGTAAGAATATGATAGCCGTTCGAAAAGAATATCATGGTCAATCACATCAAATGCAGCCAATAAATCCAAAAGTACAAGTACTACAGGTGATTGTTTATCAAGAGCTGAGGTTATGTCATGATGTACTCTTGTTAATGCTATTTCCGTTGAATGATTGGACCTGTAGGCAGTATGCAAAGAATCGCACAAGGAATTTGATTCCAGGTGAATATCTAATCTTTTCGCAACCACTTTTTCCAGAATTTTTGACAGAAATGGTAGATTCGAAACCGGTCTGTAATGCTTCAAAACTTCAAATGCTTTCTTTTTAGAAGTGGTCTCACTAATGCATTTTTGAATTCTGAAGGAACAATACTCTCACAGAATGATGCATTAACGATCGAAGTAATCATCGGAATTATCGATTCTGAACAGTTTTTCAAAATAGAGGTTTGGATAGGATCTAATTCACAGGATTTGCTTGGTGATTTGCGTAAAATGTTACTGATCTCATTGGTCGTGTTATCGAATGTTGATAATTGAGATCCAGTGAATTTGATATCAGCATCTAACACGTCGCAGCAGTCTTCATCATAACCCTGGTTTGCTGAGCGGAGTGTATCTCTGATTGTAACAACCTTGTTTATGAAAAAGTTGGCAAATTCGTTGCTCAAAACGATATCAGAAGCAGCAACTGGTAAAGGAGAACTCTGCTGTTTACCCATAAGATCTTTCGTAAGTCTAAAAAGTTGTTTGTTATCATGTCCACAGTCCTCTATTTTTGTGGAATAAAACTCCTCTTTTGACTTATAGAGTAATTTGCCAGTGGTTCTACATTTTTCCATAAATATCTGACGATTGATTTCTAACTTTGAACTGCGCCATTTTCTCTCTGCCTGTCGCTTTTGTCTTTTGGCATTACTGAGCTCATCAGTGTACCAACGGGTGTTTGGTCTAATCAATACTATTTTAGTCTTTATTGGTGCATGCCTATCTATGATGTCACTCAGATTATGATTATAATGTTCTACGAGTTCCTCAACCGAGCGATTATTGTTCAATGAATGAAATGATTCGGCAATATCGTTTGAAAGTTCAGATATGTTAATTTCCTTAAGTTTCCTGAATGAGACTTCTATACGTTTGGATTTAGGTTTCTCACAGGCTAAGGGAGTGTGAACTGCTAAATGATCTAGTGCTAGATTAGCTTTGGCGTCCGTTATACCAGTCTTTGTTACATAAGGTGTACTGGAGAGCAAATTACATGATCGCTTTGTGATATCTAAATCTAAGATATGCCCCCGATCATGTGTTGGATCCTTAACGTGTTGTAGTAGGTTCCGATCATCTAAACTCTCTTGAAATCGCAAAGCATCCGGCTCGGAGAGATTGTCTAAGTGAAAATTAAAATCACCGGTAATAAGAGTTTCATTTGGAAGAATAGTATGCTCATCGAGGTAGGAGTCCCACTCATCAAAGAATACTTTATTTCGTAGCCCATTGTGATGGGGATGGTCTATAAACGACGCATAGTCTGAAATGTCGGTCAGACACCTCGACTGAAAATTCCATATGTTCAAAATGTGTATAGTCACTACCTGAACGAGGGAGTTATTTGATGTCAATGTGTGTTTTGTACAGAAGAGCAATGCCACCACCACGACGAGTACCACGACTATGATGTTTAATGGTATATCCTGTTGGTGAGAGCTCTTTGATAACACCGGAATCAACATTAGACCCTAACCAGGTTTCAGTGATAGCTAGTATATCTATGTCATGATGGAGAACAAATTCACATATTGAAAGGGCTTTGTTTTTAACAGACCTGCAGTTGAGAGTTATTAGATAGAGGTTTTCGTTAGTTCCAAGAGGTGTCAATGTAATCAGACCTTAATTTTTTCGCACCCATCACTGAGATTTCCGGATATTTCAACGACTGGTCCCAAATCGCTAACCATGGTTAATATTTGTTTCATTCTGGGGTGATACGAGTCACTACATTTGTTGAGTTGGAGTATGTTATTTGCACTTGAAACATCCTGCCTAGAAACATATGTCGTACGATATTGTTTATTATCTTGAAGAGTCTTCTTTTTTCTTCGTGTCGGTTTTTGCAGTAAAATGCAGTTTGATGTTTTTATAACTTAAGTTTCTGTCAGTTGGAGAGATATTAGTGGCGAGGTTCAGTAGTTGAGATCTACTATACCTGATCATAACATTGGGTGACATCGTAACTTTAATTAACTGTGTTAAAATAGGAGTACAAATTACCAAATGTTCTGTTTCATGCTTGATTAGTCACTCTTTGTTGCAATTGGTTATCTTTTATCCAAAATTCACAGAAATCACCTTCTCTTTTCATAAAATAATCCAACTACGTCGTTAACCAACCCAATAGTGTGTCTCCTACAAAAAAATGCACTAATAAAATAGTTGTTGAGATTTTTCACAAACTATCCAGAGCAAACAAGGAGCAGCCTATCGCGCTCAACTCAACTCAACGATATTAATATTGGAGTTCTGTAGTAACTATTGGAGTTCTATAGTAACTATTGGAGTTCTATAGTAACTATTGGAGTTCTATAGTAACTATTGGAGCCTTAATTTTAATATTGGAGTTCTATAGTAACTATTGGAGCCTTAATTTTAGTATTGGAGTTCTATAGTAACTATTGGAGCCTTAATTTTAATATTGGAGTTCTATAGTAACTATTGGAGTTCTATAGTAACTATTGGAGTTTTACAGTAACAATTGGAGTTCTATAGTAACTATTGGAGTTCTATAGTAACTATTGGAGTTCTATAGTAACTATTGGAGTTCTATAGTAACTATTGGAGTTCTATAGTAACTATTGGAGTTCTATAGTAACTATTGGAGTTCTATAGTAACTATTGGAGTGTCTAATAATATTGGAGTTCTATAGTAACTATTGGAGTTCTATAGTAACTATTGGAGTTCTATAGTAATATTGGAGTCTATTAACTATTGGATTCTATAGTAACTATTGGGAGTCTATCCTATAGTAACTATTGGAGTTCTATAGTAACTGTTGGAGTTCTATAGTAACTATTGGAGTTCTATAGTAACTATTGGAGTTCTATAGTAACTATTGGAGTTCTATAGTAACTATTGGAGTTCTATAGTAACTATTGGAGTGCTAATTTTAATATTGGGACTCTATAGTAACTATTGGAGTTCTATAGTAACTATTGGAGTTCTCTAACTATTGGATTCTATAGTAACTATTGAGCCTTTTTATATGGAGTTCTTATACTATTACTATTTATATTGGAGTTCTATAGTAACTATTGGAGTTCTATAGTAACTATGGAGTGCTAATTAAATTATTGGCGTCTACATTATGACTATCACTCATACTATTGGAGAGCAATTTATGCTTAAATTAGAAAATAGGCCTAATCATTTTGTAGAGAGGCTTATTTATTGTAAAAAAATACCATTTCATCGTCCATTGCAGAAGGTCAAAATCGACTTACTAATGGATGTATGATTCAACCCAACATTTTCAGCAATTTAAACTTCTACACAGGACTTTTCAAAAAATAGACTTATTATTTGGATAATATTGTAGCTGAGTGAATGTCGTTTTTCGTATGTCAATCATTTTAATTACGTATTTCGACTTTGGCGAAAACGTATTGTAATCGTTCGGATTATTTTATTTATTTATTTTTTTTGTTGCGATTCTTGGATGAGTTTGCAGACAAACTGGTAAAAGGTACAGACATTCTAAATCTACAGTTAATAAAACAAAGTTCTATCTCTGACCGGAGGTTTTTTTGCTTTAGCAAGTTGATTTTCAGTTCGATTTTAACCGGATTTTCAGATTTGAAAACTTCAATGTATTTGGCAACAAACAATTATAAATTTCATGCAATTAGGTTAAATTTTTTACCCACGATTTGCAATGCAATATTCAAGGGTCATCGGCAAAAATTTCAGACGGTGATTTCTCCTTTAATATAAATGGTAAAATTTTGAAACTTTACCAGTTGATAGGCGATATGATTATAATTTTTGAAAAAATGTGAAAAAAAAAATTCCACTTCCGGTTTAGCCTCATGACGTAATTACGTAACTTCCGGTCTATAACTGCTAGGTTAAAAGTGAAAACTGTTTTATAAATAACTTGTCAATAGTAATTGATTTGACCTAAATAATTAGGTCAAGCTGCCATATCGGCCGCCATTTTGAATTTTCGTTACAATTCTGAAATCCGAAATTCAGACACTATTGATAGACCGATTTTGATGAAATTTAGCACATAGATACAATGGATCATTATCTACCTTTTCTTGGAGACCGATTTTCAAATTTCGTATTTTCTTTCGAATTATTTAAATTTCGATTTTTCAAAATTAGGTCACTTTAACGGCTACGGAAGGTGTGACCCACTTGATCTATGACCTTGAAAATTAGGTCAAATAATATTCAATATTTTGTGTTAGATGGTGATGAGAACTAAGTCTCATAAAACCACTGGCCTAGGTCGCAAAGTAAAGATTTACAAGGTGCAAGTTAAAGGTTAAGAAAATTAAATTTGTTATTTTTGAAAAAAAACATCTCTAAAAAGTATAAATTCTTTTGGTAAAATAGCTGGAAAAATATTAAAATTCTTCTGTCAATGGATACCTAATGATAGATCCTGTAATATGAGAACATTAAAGAATAAATTTTGTACATGTACCTGCAAGAAATTGAAAGATATTAGAGAAAGTAAAATTGCTGGAATATAAATCTTAATTGGTTTATAAAATATTGGATTGTTGAGGGTCAAGTCTACCATGGACTAGGATATTACTGAGGTTTTTGTTTCTTCTATAGGCTGTTACAAGTCGCTTGCTGTAAACATGGGGATATTGATCTTGAAGTTTCTGGTAGTGGCGTCTAACGATATGGGAGGCATTGGTGGCAGTATGGTTGTAGATGGCAACAAAGGGTATTATCTGGTTATCGTGCTGTATATTTAATCCATTTGGGTGTACGGTTTGAAGTTGGTCCATCTAATAACTCTCGCGTTGTAGTCTTCTTTGCTTGGGCTTGATATTGATCATAGGTTGTATCTTTTCGATTGGCATAATCAATAAGTCTTCAATGGAATGGTCGGGTAGATTAAAGTGATTTGAAATTGGTCTATTTTTGCCATGTACTATATCGTACCGATGGCCATTAAATCGAGTCCGTAACGCGTTTTTAGTTTCTCCAATGTACTGTACGTCGCATTTTTTACATGAAATTAGGTAAATAAGGTTTTGGTCGCCGCATGAAAGTTGGTCAATCATAAGAAGTGTACTTAAATACAGCAAAAATTGATAATTTTCATATTTTCTCCATCTTTAACCGTTACGGAAGGTGTGACCTAATTATTTTATGACTTTGAAAACTAGGTAAAATGATAATAAATATATTGTCTAGATGTAGGTCATTGCAAATTTAGCCTACATAATATTTTAAGGCTCTCGAAATACGTTCATAATTGTAAGCAATTCTAGTTTTAATTCTATCTACAGCTGTATTCATTTGAACCATATGCGACTTTTTACACGTGCTTTTTAAGTTACACTAAGTTAATTTACTAATGTTCGAGTGTTTCGACTTATATTTGCAATAATAAGCATTTGCAACTTTTTGTTTGAAAAATACTTTGATAAAGAAGTGCGAAAAAAAGCTAAAATTCTAAAAGAATTATATACTAGAACCGTTAGACGGTACTAAGGCAGTGCGCGTCCCTTCTATTGCATGGGTGAAACGTTGCATTTATAAAATCCAATTCCATAATATTAACTAGACCTGTTTGTAACAGTTGTGCAGCTTCCGAGATATTTAGAATTTGTTATATTTCCTGGCTGTCATTTAAAATAGAACTAACCACGCCTACTCAGTATAATGACTTGTTTTGATTGGTTGCGATACTCCAACTGGAAATGTCAAAATTTGTGTCTTGACCAAACGATAAGAAATTAACACAATTTGACTTTATGACCTGTTACATTATCTTATCAACATTTCTTGTAACATTTTTATCTGTTTAATTAGTGTGTAAAACAAAACGTCGAAAAAACAAATTTGTGCGACATAACACCTTATTTGAGATTACAAATTGATCTCGGATTTCATTAACTTTCCAGATCGTTGATACTTGTTAATTTGTTCATTTATTTATTTATCAATCTTAATTTAGGTGTAGTAGGAACATTAGATCCTGCAATTTGTGGCAAGTTGCCATGGTATAACATAGAGACATCAAATTAACAGCGGGGCTTTACATCTAAGAGAGTTCCGTCCCTCAACTGTACATTATTTTTGCTTAAGAGAATATCATTTAAAATTCTAAAGGTTGTAATTTCCTTCCAAATATTCCATATCATACATCGCACACAACGAGAAATGAACAATCATTCCTTTTATTTAAGATATATAATATCTTTGAATCATTTTAACTGGACTAATTTTTAATCGTAAAAAAATTAAAATCAAAATAACAATTCAAAAATCAGTTTCCATATACATTTCGGCTTTATTTATAGCTTTCGAGCTATTTAGAATTTGTTGGTCTCCTGGCTGTCATTTAAAGGGGCACAATCTTGATTTTTAGGGGTTGTGTTTTGGACTTTGTTACATTTAAACAGTCCTCAGAAATACTCAAGAAAATCGCAAAATACCTTGAAATATACCTCAAACAAAAAATTTCACTTTTTTTCCGTGCTGTACGCGGCTGGTCTCCCGTCAGAAAATTGTGTGTCCTGTTGACAAAGTCTACAATTGAAATTACTTTCTTTTTGTTTTGTCAGTGTGGGCCTGCTCAGTAGTCTATTTATAACTCTTTGATTTTCCAATATGGCGGGACGTTCATAATATCTTAAGACATTATGATTTTCAAACACGGATAATTATGTATACCCATGGATTTGAAGGCTCAAATTTCAAAGGAAAGCTCTGTAGACTATTTCTGATTAGCTAAACAAAAGATTTCATGTGTTTGAGGCAGTAGTCTATTCATAATTCTTTGATTATCAAGACGAACCGTTTTCCAATATGGCAGGACGTTCGTAATATCTTAAGACATTATGATTTTCAAACACGGATAATTATGGATACACATGGATTTGAAGGCTCAAATTTCAAAGGTAAGCTCTGTAGATTATTTCTGATTAGCTAAGCAAAAGATTTCATGTGTTTGAGGCTGTCGGATGATTGTCCCAAATAAATCAAGACTGTGCCCCTTTAAGGATAGCATGTAGATTGATTTTGCATTTATTTGGAGAGATGATTTATTCATGATTTAACACGTGACATTTGAGCTTGTTAATAGACTGGCAATCTTTAAGGTTTGTGATGTAAAAATATCTGGGCTTAACCACGCCCACAAAGTCCAATGACTTGTTTTGGAAACTTCAACTGGAAATGTCAAAAATTGTGAATTGACCGTTTTATAGGAAAAATTCGCAATTTTTAAATGCCGATAAACCGAAAGTTTACATTTTGCTATAAAGCTTAATATGTCATTGGATAGAATGTATCACATTTGTACAGGTATAAAGATCGCCACAGGTCAACGTCACAATATGCACCTTCGAAGTTTTTATAATTTTTAATCGTAAAAAAAATCAAATTAAAAATTCAAAAATCAGTTTCCATATAAATTTCGGAAATCGCTTATAGATTCTATATACATGTACATCAAAATAAATGAATGTTAAAATCGCTTATTTTCTACTGGGCGTATTTTCAACAGTTTTCGGTCTATAGCTAAAATAAAGATATTGTTAGAAAGCTAATGAAAATCACATCACAATAATGTCAATTAGATTGTTGCCAAGAGTCTTGTTCATGAGATGTAACCATCTGCAAATTACCAATTTTTGGATCCCTATTAAACCAAATGTTCTTTACTAAAATTAGAAGTCAAGGTATCATATAAACCTTTAGCCAATGGAGATGATTGTTCAGAAAAATAAAGAATGCATATTAGTAAGTTAGTCCTCTTCGTTCCTTGCGGAGCATAGGGCTGCTACAGACGTTCTCCATCTCACTCTGTTTTGAGCTGTTCTGTTTGCTTCATTCCAGGTCTTGCCAATCCTTCCTAGCTCTTTCAGTCTTGTTCTTTTCAAGCTATGTAAAGGTATGTAAAGGTCGTCCTTGTCTTCTATGCCCTTGGGGATTCCAGTCCAGTGCCTCTCTGGTGATGTTGTTTTGAGATCAAAAGGATGCATATGGTAGAGTTCAAAAGTTATGAACTTTCAAACGGAAGTCAGTTTTGAAAAACTTTGGCAGGACCTGGTCCAAAGACAAATTTGAAATTGAAAAATATGCCACTAGAGGACCTAGATAATTATCCAAATTATATTTTAAAACAAGTCTGAAAAAAATAGGATTAAAAATGGCGGACGAGTAGTATTTTTCCAATAATTTGCATATTTCAAGATGGCGATCAAACGGTTAGTTATTTGCATATACGGCATACATACAAAATGAATATATTGATGGTACTAATTCTATGGAATAATAAAATTGCAAGTTTGTGCAAAAATTTAATCCGAAAATTCCGATTTCTGTGATTTTCTACATTTTTTAGTCATTTTCGGACGTTTCCGGCTAATTTCGGAAAATGTTTTATCGGAATCTTTAATAATAATTTTTTGTCTATCATCTACCAATTTTTGTGAAAAAATAAGACGTAAATTTTAAAAAAACACGTGCTTTTTCATAAATCACACACAATTAATATAGAACTAAGAACAAAATTTTCAAATATTAATAAGCGCAATTTTGATCAAAATATAAAGTGTTATACATCATTGGAAAGAATAAATTACGCGCAATAAGGACATAAAAGAAATTTTGACGTATGTAAATTAGGTCACGTGACAGAGCTCTTCGAAGTTAAAAAATGCAATTTTCAAATGGCTGTAAAACCGGAAGTTGACATTGCACAACACAAATCAACGGATAGATCTCGACAAGGGCAACAACTTTTGTGCAGGTCACACGGTCACCAAATGTCAAGGTCACGATATATGAACGTTGGAAAATTAGGCACTGAGTGAAAAAAAAGAACCGGAAATGAAAGGTAAGCTAAATCGAAATTCAAAATTCGACGCCAGTTGTGCAGAATATAAAGATGCACAACTTTTGCACAATATTTGGGAATCGATCGGCCAGGCTATGGGATATGATTCCATGAAAGGTGAGTGATCTCTAACTTTCGATGCATAGTGATAGACCTAATTATATTGCAACATTGTAAGTTTTTGATAACTTACGTTCAATTATAGATAACTAAACGTGCATAATTGTAAGGCACTGTCTGAAATATATGTTTTTTTATCGACTAAATGCTGTATTATTTTTTAGGCATTGACTGGAAAAAGAAATGGCGGAACCAGAGAGATGCATACATTAAGAAAAGGAAGGAACTACGGACATCTAAAAGCGGCCAAGCGGCCAAAAGGATAAAGAAATGGACCTTCTTTGAGGCTATGTCCTTTCTAGACAAGTATACAGAGTTTAATAAGTAAGATCCCATTTTATTCAACTTTTGCACATTGTACTTTATTTATCGTATTTATGGAAATTTGATGTTTACAAATACATCAATCTATTTTCAGCACAGATAGTAATGTGGCTCCAGTAAACACAAGCGCAGGTACAGATGAAGAAATATCAGGAGACGAGTCAGGTCAGGAGGACGATGAAGAGGTGCTGGATATCTCTTGCAGGTAAATATAGACAATGATCATAGGCTGGGTTTCATAATTGTAATGGTCTAATCAGATGTGTTCCGCCCTCTCCTTACGTATTCCTCTTGCCACGAAACTGGGGCTACATTACAGAAGTACTCGGTGAAGCATTCTCTTACGTCAATTGCTTCTTCTGCTGCTCTGTTACCCATTCCCGAAAATTGTCGGAAACTTTCAGAGCGTCCTTCCTCTGCTTGTCTCAGTTGGGTTGTAAGTTGGGCTGGGGTCGATTGGGACTGAATGACGTTGTGGAGAATGCAAGTTGCCTTGACTATGGCATTTGCAAGAGATGGATTCACGGCTATTCTAGTATTATATAATCTCCACCTTGACGCCAGTATGCCAAAAGCATTCTCTACTATCCTCCTTGCTCTTGACAATCTGTAGTTAAAGATTTGTTGAGATTCTGGACAACCTCTTCCTGGGTAGGGTCGCATAATGTGCCTATGTAGAGGGAATGCCTCATCACCTATCACAACATATGGTAATGGGCCTAAATGTTCAGCGCCTGGAAGTTCCTTGTCTTCGGGGAAGGAAAAGGCATTTTGTACAATTCCCTTCCCAAGATTCGAGTTCGAAAATATCCCACCGTCGCTGTTCCTTCCATAGGCGACTACGTCAATAGCAATGAACTGCAAATTAGCATCTACCAGTGTCATAAGAACTATCGAAAACGTCCCCTTGTAGTTGAAAAACAATGAACCCGTCTATAGCACCCAAGCAGTGTGGAAATTGCCATTTTTCCTCAAAGTATGTTGATATTTTTTCCCATTCTTCTTTTGTGTTTGGCATTTTGAGGAAGCTTGGCTGAAGTCTGTTCCACAAGCAGTTACACACTTCTGATATGATTTTGCTAACGGTAGACACTCCGATTCTGTAGCAGAAGCCAAGTGAATGAAAGGACTCTCCAGTTGCCAGATACCTGAAAATATATTAGTTATATGTAAAAATATACTTATATTTAATGAATATTTAATTGTGTTTTCAGATCAATGACATCAACACCTGAACCTGAATCTCAACCAAGCACTTCACAAACGCTCCCAATATCATTCAAGAAATCATCCAAAGGGACAGCATGCAAGAGAAAATATCCTGGTGCTGGAGATACGTCCTCTATGGAAAAGGCTCTGACTGGTTTGATAGAAGATCACAGGCAGTCCAGGGGAGCCATGCTTAACAATACTCCTACAGAAAAGAAGTCTTCAGGGGACCTTTTCTTTGACAGTTGTGCAGAAAGAATGAAGAAATTTGCCCTCGAAAGATCAATCGTACTTAATGTTTCAAATCTCCACTCTATTTTTCAATGCTGAAAACAGGGATGCACCCCCAATTCCCATTCCTCCACTACCCAGCAACACTGAAGCCCCAATAACCAATACACCCATACAAGGCAACCCTCTGGCTCAAGACACCCCAGGACAATGTCAACTATTTCGGCGAAACTGGTTCGATCATATCTGCTGCCTATAACTTGGCAAATATGCATGGGCAATACCATGCATGATGCTCAGGAACATGTTTTATAACACGGGTAGTGTTTTTTTTTTTTGTAAGTTTATTGTGTATCTTACCAACCAGCAAGCAATAATTTTTTGTACTTTCCCTTTTTTTTTTGTATAAATTCTTACCTCAAACAAACAGCCAGTCTTTGTTTTGGACTTAAAACTTCTCTACACCTAGAGTATTTTATTAAATCTTTCTCAACAAATGATAGTATCATGCCAAACTGCTGCCTGTTCACTCTAAAATACTGCTGATACTTTTCATCATTCATACCCAATTCCTGAATAAGGTTATGGAATGCTCCGTGTTTCCTTCTTCTTTCCAAAATAGGGTGCACCCACCAACGGTGTTTCCTCTTTCTTTTCCTTTTCATTATTATGTATATTGCAGTCAACAAAATCAATGTTTCTTCTTCTTGTAGAGTAGTGTAAAGTCTTGACCACGCCGGCGCCATGTCGAAAAGAGGTTTCTTCTGCACGAAAAACCGTATATAAGGAAACACAACCTGCCGTGTGCCGCGGCCGCACCCGGACCGGAGCCGCAACGGATCCGTACTAAAGGAAATGCAGCTTAAGAATTGTTAGCAATCGATTAAAGATTACATAGACATCAAAATTACAATTGTCCGATTAACCCCTAAGGCCCAATTTTTAACTTTACAAAAGTAAGTGGTTTAATGATGGCGACTGATCTGTTAATTTTTGTTAATTATAAAATCATTATGGGTTAATAGTAACTAATTGCAAAAAAAAAAATTCAAATATCTTTAGAATTCCGGAAGTGAAAATTCGAAGTTTAGCGACGTATGACGCCGAAACCGGAAGTGATGTCGACATTTTGAAAACAGATTTTTCTTGACAAGAAAAATGTTTATCTAACTGCAAATTTTGATTTCGATCTAATCAAAATTGCAGAAATTAGAAAAAGTGTTAAATTTTAAAATTCAAAAGTCAGCAGCAAAAGTAAAATTTTCAAAATTTTTAAACTGCTATTCTGTAAATCTAAGTTATAAGTAGTAAAGAAAAAAAGTCCGAACCAGATTGGATAAAAAAAAACGAGCCGTGACGTTCTACGTCATTTCCGGTAGAACAAAAATGCGTCATTTTACATTTAAACAACAACGAGCACTAGATTACGTTACAATATCACGCCAGATTGTGTAAGACATTTGCAGTTATGGTTGGGGAGCGTGACCAGAAAGAGACAAAAAAAAAACAGTCATTTCGAAAACAAAGCAGAAACAGTGAAAATAATCAACAATCAGTTCAGCATGGAAATCATACACAGTCCAATATGTATTAAGCTTGGTAAACAAATCCACTGTTGTATATTGAAGGGGGAAGGAATAGGAACAAATCCATTCAGTAAAGAATTTATTAACTAACTAACAAACAAGTTAGACAACTCAGGGTACCACACAGTTACACATAATTGTACATAAATATATTGCATACTGATAATATATTATACATAGTTGTACTGGTCAATTCATAGCTCTCCATTAAATTCACAATTGTTTTTAAACTTTGAAAGGATAAACAATTATTAAAGTAGGCCTAAATATGATTTCTCTATGCTTCAATAGAATTCGTATAAAATCATTAGCACAAAATATTATGGTGGCTTGAAGCCGTCAGTTTTATTTTGTCATACAGTTACTTCCCTTGACATAGCCATCTAAACAATGACATGCAAGTTTATCCGCTTAATTTATTGGTTGGTGGTCTAGATAGGTAGGTTTCCTGATCACTACAGATGAATTTAGCTCTGGATTCCAAGGCCTTGACAATATTTCTTTTGTTTGGGTTGGTTTGATTCATCTAATGACGACATGTATAATTTGTGTTGAAACGTTATGTACCCAAGTATTAGAGAAGTGTGTATTTATTTGATGAGTGAGTTGAAGATTGCTCCTCAGAAATAAGTTGTGATAATGATGAGCCCATTTGTAACCCAAGAATCTGTTAGACATGTTTATATTGTACATATTTTATTTTCATTGTTCGAATCAGTATAGTTATAAGTTTATATTGTTGTGTTGAATGATCAAATTTTAATTGTTATAAGGGATAGATGTATTGAGAGACAGGCTAACTAGCCTAATTTTATACCCTTTAATAAAGAATATATTATTATTATTATTATTATTAGGTGTTATTATTATTAAGTGAGATAGGTAGGAGAAATGTATGCCTAGGGGGTCATGATGCTGGCGGTGTTGAGTTTGTTCTGTATCTTCTGTTTGGTAATAAAAAGGTCATCCACGCCGGATCTCACCATGGGGCCACTGGTTGGGCTATGGTGGCGATATTTGTGCTAAAGGTGAGGGATGTAGGAGCTGGCCAATTTGCCTTATGGTGAAAGTAGCTCCGATACTATTTGGATTTGTTTTGTCTCCTTGTAGTTGCTTCTTTGTTTTTTGTTCAAATTAGGATTCGACTTTTTGGGTGTAGGGAGGACCTTGTATTTTTTTATTGGGTTGTTCGTTCTTGTTTGTGTGCATATTTCTGGTTCGAACGGAAAAGATGAGGTTTGTTGTTTGGTGACGAAGAAATTCTACATTTCAACTGGCGCAATCCCTTTTACAATGAAGTTTTCAAAAATTTATGGTGCGGCTAACTTGGATGAATTTGAGGCAACGCGAGAGCGCATTTACTTAGTTCTCCGCGTACATTTAGAAGGGCTACATTTTAATCTCCAAGCCATTGAGTATTCTAATTTTTGTTTATTTCTAATGAAGCCACTCTTCATATCACGTTTATCTTCTTATGGATTCACTTTATAATGGCCTTGATCATTACTTCATTATATTTTCATTTTATTTTACCTGACCATAAGCGGAAGAATGCGTGTTAAAAATCCGTGACTGAAAAGCAGTGAAATGACAGTCGTTGTTTTTAGAATCGTTTCGTATTTCAAACAAAGAAAGGTTAACTTTATATGTTTAAAGTGAAGTTATAGATATGGAAACTGCAGGTTTTGTTACAAAGAAAAAGACAAACTATCATAAGCCAGTGTTATACATGTTCTGTTGAAGGGTAGGGAACAATGGACAAATTTATTAAATATAAATCATTCATGAATCCATAAAAAAGAGTATTACTGTTAATGAACCGCACCTTCTCTACAGGCTCTTACATTAATGCTGGATGTATTTACTGACTACGCCTAAGAAGAATATGACGTTCTCTTTAATGCAGGTAAAAGCAAGGTAGTAGTTATGAAAACAATGACATAAAGAGAAGGTTTGAAAACATCACGTTATTGTTCTCTTTATCAGTAATGATTTGACGCACCTTTTTCTCCATAAATTTAATTTGCTGGTCTATGTAACTGGGAAGAATCTGGCAGACCAAATAGTTCTTGAGGAAATCTTTCCTTCTGACCAAGCATTAGTAAATCCTGTGTATATGCATGTGGTAGTCAGTAATGGCAGATTTTTGTCACTCTCTTCTTGTTTCGATTAAAAAGCCATTCAAGATCATTTGAAAAAGGTTGGTAGGGTGTTTTATGAACAGTAGTAAACCATGTGCTTGTATAAATCGTGCTTCTATATGTATGCGGTAGTCAGAAATGTCAGATGTTTGCCACATTCTTCTTGTTTGCGATCTACATTACACCTAATCAAATTGCAACAAAGTTCGATAAATAGCAGTTCAAGACTTTATGAAGAAGAATGGTATGATGTTGTTCCTATTTTAGCCCACCCAAAGAGTTCGACGAGCGATTCGAGAGCAACCAGTGATATGTGTGCATGTCAATTAGAAATCTGCTGACAAACTCTTCATTCACAATAACCTTCTGTGCTGTTTGAGTGGGAAAGCCTCAACCCATTTGGAAAACATGACAATAGCAAATACTCATTACTGCTTAAAAGATCTAGTATAGGCGAAATTGCGGCTAACTTATGCTGTACGATTTCCAGAAGTAGTTTTTGGTTGATTAAGTCAAAACATCTAGAGTAGGCAATAAAAGCTCAATAGATTTTTCATCTTAAGATAAATATTTTGACACCATTCTATAATGAATGTGCAAATTCATCCATTGTGTCCAAACCGACCCCACATTCGTCATACTTCCTCGTGGCCGTGGTAAACTAAGTGAAGAAAATTACGTATTCATAAATATTTCCTCGAGGAAAATCTCAGCCAATCAAATCGTTAGGGCGGGGAGAATTTAGAAATCACGTTGTTGCACATGCGCATTGATGGTTATTTACAAACGAATGTAAACAAACGTGAACGACCATGTTTTGATTAAAATTTTCGGTAAAGAATTCAAACTGCCAGAAAATCCAAATCGAGCCTTCTTTGGAACATTTATTATTGAGAGAGATTGTGGTTTTTTTGTATAAACACGAACGTTATTCCGTGGTTTTTTTTTTTTAAATTGACGATACAGAATTAAGTGAATTTTTGGGAAAGAATTGAGGCTGACCGAAAATCAAAATGGTACTTTAGAACATTTATTAGCTTGAAAGACTGCATATTTTCAAAATATGCCATTTTGCCATTTGTTTACAACGACATGACATTCACCCCTTCGTCATTCCCGTCCTAGCTACCGCGTTATGATTGGTCAGATATAAATAGTTTCCACGCCCAAAAACCGAAGTAAAGTAGTCTAATGCTAATACGGGTTAATCCAAAAATTCCAAAACCAAAAATCCAAAACCCGTATTGGGGATACGATGCAATCCATCGTTCTTTTATTCTATGGGAAACCAAATCGAATTTGGAAAGACAGGAAATGCTACTCAGCCCAACAGACATTACATTACTCGCCTTTTACCTTTTGTTTTCCTCACTCTAAAACATACATAAATAAGCAGAACGCTTTGGCGGTTATGGTCGTATGTCTGGACAAAGGTTGGCTGGAAAATTGAACAAACGCATTAGTTTCCAGCCAACCTTTGTCCTGTTATACGCCCATAACTGCCGTCAGGTAACAAATGAACGACTGGGCACCTTTTACATGTCAGTCCCTCAGACATGCATTACTGACAAAGGGAAAACCGGGCGGAAAATATGAAACTTCATCACAATTTTTAAGATCAAGTTTGGTGCAGGTGTATTGCAAGAACTAGACTACCGTTTGAAACAATGACTGGTTCAAATCTTTGCGAATCACGTTCCCGAGACACATTCAAGTTTAAGAAAACATCTGAGCCATCCATTACATAAGTTATGCAACACTTCATACGTCGAGTCATGGGTTGAGAATACTTGCGTAAGTGAATTTCAAAAGCATTTCTTATGTCCACCAGAGAAGAACGGAGAAAAATATAAGAGAATTGGTCACGCCGTTCCATGGATGGACTTTTCTATTGAATATTTAATAATTGTTTATTTGAGATTTGACTCTTTGGTTAAATTTTTATGTTTTTATGTTCTTAGCGTGACATTACTGTGATGTTGTTTTTATCTTTGGTCTTTTACGTTCGTGTTTGCGTATCATTTTAGTCGCATTGTATTTTAACTAATAAAAAATAAATACACTATAATTGAATTTCGTCTTCAAAGGACAATACGGTACGTGATACAACATTTTACATTATACTTTCAATTGATATATGAACTCTCGGCATGAGTATCGGGTAGGAAATCAAATAGAACTAGAACTGTGAACAGTTCCGAGAGTGGCAAACAACCTCTATGGGTTCAAAAAATATACGCGAAGTTTTATTATGTAATATTGTTACACCACAGTTTAAAGTTAATTGCATATTAATGAGAAAGTTTTTAAGGTTCCATCATAAAAATATTTAAGGTCAGAATTGTCAATAATATTTATTTTTGTGAATAAAACAAGAGGTTGAAATGTATCTACTATATCAAACATGGATAGATGTTGTTAGGTTAAAATAAAAACTACATAATCAGATATCATCTTGTTCATTGTTGTATAACCCATTTAATATTTAGCAATTGCAATTTCTGTTTACAAAATATTTTTAGGTTGTCGAAATGTGTTCATAGATGTAAGCAATTTTAGTTTATTGTTGTTGTTAACTATTCTTGTTAATGATTTTTTTTAATGGTCCGATTGAACTCGGCTCTTGATCAAAGTCGACTTTTCATTACTGTAAGGCTAGAAATTAATGCGTCAACAAATTAATGCGACATGGGGTATAGAGACTAAAATGCGAGAACAAATTAATGCGATCTGCGATAGGTGTCGCATTTTTTAATAGCTTAAAAAAGAAAATGGCTTCCCGGAAGACTGACAGCTGTTTTTTTTTGTTTTTTTAACGTCATTGATTACTAATCAGCTTCAGATTTAGAGATAATTACCTAATTACTTAATCCCGCCCGGGACAAGACTCACTTTGAAATATATATTTAAAAATGCGGATACAATGTGTGTTTGAAGAGACGCAACATTAGCTCTGTCCCCGAATGCCAATGATGGTCTTTCCGATATTTGAGGTGCTTAAACATGCACAATATGTAGCATCTAAGTTTTAGACAATAGTATACATTATACCATGTTACACCCATATGATTGACATGGTGAGTTATGACATTATTTAATATTATTATTACGGCTTTTCTTTACAGATAGAGGAGACACCAGATAGCTCCCAAAAATTCACCATTATTGCAGTTGACGATATATCGACAGAAGAAATAGATTTGTATCGTGAGATTGGTGACATTGAAAAAGTTTTTAAAATTGTAAAACCTTTGTTTTTCAAAGCTTTGGAATTTGATATAATTACCAAACTCCCTATGGAAGTATATGGTAAATTCACAGGAGAGGAAATAACGGAAATCAATTGATGTTATAAAACGTCCTCTCTCATTGTAAATATATAAATATTGCATGCATTAAAAAACAATGCCTCATATTCTTTTGAAATTTCGGTCTATCATCTTTCGAAGATTATAGGCATGCGTTTATAGATATATTCATATTTTCGTTGTATATATATCATTATGTATCCGTTATGCTTTATATTCTTTTATGTTTTCAATCTATAATTTTTCGAGTAAAAGAATATAAGCATGCGTTATGTACATACTGTTTATATTTCATGAAACATTTCACTTTTATATTTTCATTTTTTGTTCACTTAGCTTAGCTTTATATTTTTTTTATATATATTTATTATAAATAAAAACATTCATTAATCTTTTAAATGAGTTTTGCATTCTCACTAAAATCCTTTTACTCTAAAGATCAGGAAAACAAAGTATCTAAATTTAATACAGTGGCAAACTATCCCCTATGGTCACTTAATATAGCTTTTTGAATTTTTTAAAACTCAAATCGGTACAAAAATAAATTAAATCGATCATTATTGGCATACTGTAAGGATAGTTTAAATCAAGAACATCTTACTTGAAATATCTTTAAGGGATTGTAAAGAGGTTTTATAAACTGTATCGGGGACGCTAATAGCATCAATTTGCCCCATTCCAATTTCAATTCCGACTTCTGTGGCTCTTGCAATTCCACTAAGTCTAACGTCCTTTATGACGTCACCGACTAGGGCTCAAGAGGAAGCTACTATTGATATCTGTGCAGATCCCAGCAGGGTTCTAAAAAACCGGAAGCTTTCACGATAAAAACCGGAAGTGGTAGAACAATTTTTATGATGCGGTTTTTAAAATTCATGGTCATTGAAGGTCAAGGTCATTTGATATAGCCTTGTGAATTTTCAAAAAACTAAAACGGGTACCAAAAAAATTGTTGTCGATCATAATAGGCATATGTGTGGATAGCTTAGGTGAAGAATATTCTTCTTGAAAAAATTCAGGGTCAATGAAGGTCGAGGTCATTTGATTTGGCCTTTTGAATTTTCAAAAAAATTCAATCGGGCATTAAAAAAATTTAAATTTGAAAATTCAATCGGGCGTTAAAAAATTTAAATTTGAAAATCAAAATTCTGTTCCCAACAAGTTTTAGATAAAGTAACAAGGTTTCGAAAAACACCGAGATCGGACAAATCGGATAAAAATTAGCGGACTTTGCTGAATGTTACCGTCCTTTGATGACACATAAAGTATCACTTCCGGTTTGGATTTTTTATTCTAAAAGGGTTCTAATTATGCCTGATAGTATATATGTACAGCTTTTGTACTGATTTCTTACATACACCGGAAGCTAGGTGACCCAACACTGTTCTAAAAAACGGGAAGTTCTCACGCAAGAACCGGAAGTGGTAGACTTTTTTTTTATGATGCGGTTTTATTTCTATAGGCGACTTCTCTATATTCTGTAATTTTCAAAGCGATCGGATAATTAGCAACAAAGTTATGCAATTATGCATATTATTATTATGCAATTACTAACTACTGATGCGTAAAAATTTAAGATTTACATATTCATTTTCTATTTCAGTACGTATCTTATCGTATTTTTCAAACCAAATTTCTATACCATTTTCGAGTTGGGCTAGGGAGCTTCCCAAAAAAAAAAAGTCTAATGAAAACAAAGAGTGAGAAATTTCTAATTTGCCACTCAATAAACTTCTGTATATTATGGGTTAGCAGCATAGGCCTACCCCTTTTTTTTAAAAAAAACTAAAAAAACTTCCATTGCATTGCCCCGTGACCTGTTAAGACAAGACCTCGTCCTTGTGTATTGGACCGGATTCTGACCCATGTAAATGAAATGAAATGTATTAAGGTGCATCAGCACCAAAGCGGGCTATATAACTAATAAAAAATAAATACACTGTAATTGAATTTCGTCTTCAAAGGACAATACGGTACGTGATACAACATTTTACATTATACTTTCAATTGATATATGAACTCTCGGCATGAGTATCGGGTAGAAGATCAAATAGAATAAACGGAGTTTTACGCCCTACTCTTCTGAATATAATGAGTTAGCAGCATACCTTGAAAAAAAAAAACAACTAAAAAACTGTTATCCATTGTATTGCCCCATGGCCTGACTGCTAGACAAGACCTAGTCCGTGTGTATTGGATCTAATTCTGACCCATGTATATGAAATGAAGTGTATTAACATGCACCAGCACCCAGACGGGCTAGATAGCACCTGAATACGATTAAAAATAAAAAGGTATCACAGAAATCCTAAAATGGGCAACAAAACAATGTTAAAAACAATATCACGGTTATAACCAAAAATGGGCATTAAAAACAAATGTCCTTTTTCGGCCCAAAGAGCTTCTAAATATGTAAACGAAAGCAGTCAGTATTAGTCAATAGTGAGACATCGAAGGAAAGAGAATTATCCTACGGTGTCCCGCTGGGATCAGTTCTTGGGCCTTTTCTCTTCTGTCTGAATACCTCTCCACTGGGAAAAATTAGTTCGAAGGCACAACAATCAATATCACCTTTACGCAGTTATATCTTTAAATTCCAATAATGGTTGTAATGTTTCTAAGAGCTGCGTTTAATCTTGTATTAATGAAATCAGACATTGGATTTTTTAAAGTTAAATGATGATAAAACTGAGTATATTTTAATTCGTTCGCCCAACTGTAATTTTTCTAATATAACCGATTTTAATATATCCATTGGGAATGTGTCTGTGTCTCCTTCAAGCTCAGCTAGAAATATTTGTGTTATTTTTGACGAATATTTAAATCTTGAAACCCACGTTCAGAATATCTGTAAATAATGTTACTTTCATCTGTCTAATATCTCTAAGATCCGCTCCTATCTGTCCGATGATAATGTAAAAACACTTGTTAATGGTTTAGTTACGTCACGCCTTGATAACTGCAACCTTCTTTTTATTGGTTTGCCTTATAACCTAATTGAAAAGCTTCAGAAAGTGCAAAATTCAGCCGCCAGATTAATAACTCATACGAAATTCTACGATCACATAACACCTGTACTAATACAACTACACTGGCTTCCAATATCATACAGAATTAAATATAAAATACTACTTCTTACTTTTAAATATCAACAATATTGCATCACCTTATTTTTCTTCCCTTGTTGAACTGTATGTGCCAGGACGCTCATTAATATCTTCTGCAGACAAATTCAAATTAGTCGAACGTAAAGTTAATTTGGTTGGTTATGGTGAACGTAGTTTTTATTATCAAGCACCCAAGCTGTGGAACTCCTTTGATTTTAATATTCGTTCACTTACATCTCTAAACACTTTTAAAAAAGACTAACAACACATCTTTATAAAGCTGCATTTTATTAAATAAATCTTTTTTTCGTTTGTATAAATTATCAAACTATTTATATCTTTGTCCAATATCTAAATATTCCGGTAATTTTATGGGTTTTTTTTTTATATTTTAATATTTAAGTAATTTTATATTGATGTCTCCCTATTGAATATCTAGGTAATTTTATACATTTATCTTTCATACTTATTTTTTATCTGTACAGTGCACTTGAACACCTATAAGTGAAAGGTTGCACTTTAAATATTTTAATTATAATGATAATAAATATCTCAGATTATTGGGTGCACAAGCTGGATGCAATGGATAGCTTGTAATGCGGACAGAGAATCAGAATAGATTATACATTTTTTAATGATGATGAGGATTGAAAGAACTCGAGTGCCTGTAAAATGGCAACGACTTCTGCAGTAAAAATAGAGGCTGCTGATGATAGAGATACAGACAGGACTTCGGATGGCGTCACTGTTGCAGCTGCTACCTTATCACCACCCTTGAACCCATCTGTATAGAAAGGAGCATAATCCCCATATTTCACGAAATTGAGATTTAAAGATAGAGCTTGTCTGTGATTTCTTATTGCTTGATAGACTAAAGTCTATCTGAAATGGAGCAATAGACCACGGTGAAGTTGTGGTTATTATGAAGCTCCGCAATACTGTCTTGGCTGATACCAGCTGCTGACAGGCTTTGCCTTGTACAAATGCTCTAAATAAGGACTAAATACGGGGCGGTGACCCGGATGGAAGGGCAAAGATGCTACTTTAATAGCTAACTTAACCACCCAGATCCGAAAGGTGTAGTCTGCAAGACAGGCGTCACAGAATTAGATGGAATCAAGTCAAACTCTTATCAAAACATCAAATAGTTGGAAGAACCGAAAACTAAGAGAAGCCATTGAGATAATCGTGATATAGGTTATTACATCCCTACTGTGTGGAATGAACTAATTAAGTAACTTCAATGGTTTCCCATCTAATTAGCAACTACTGTCTGTACTCTTTAAGTCTTAATCTGTTATTAAAAAAAAATTGAAAATCTTAACTCTGTTATTGATGTCTTAATCACTGTTGTTCTATTGATGATTGTTACTCATTATTTCCAAATTTGTAGTCTTGATATAGTTAATTCTCTGATACCTCCTGTATGAGATGAAACTATTTAATAAATACAGAATGTTTCATTATTTAGTCAACTTTATTAATTTGATAACACTGCTAATGGCTTAAACGTTGATTAATAAATGCAAAAATGAATCTATAATCTCTGTGAATCTTAGAATGTTTTAATCACTGTCTGTATACATGTGAAAGTTGTGTTAATAATTATGCAATATATATCTTATATCTTGTGTTCTATTATTAATATCTTGATAACATTGCTGTATGAGCATGTGAAACGTTGAGTTAATAAATGTCAGACATAGTATATCCATATATATTGTGTTTCTTTAAGACAAATATCTTAGTTTCAAACCAAGAAACTTGCCTGACTTCGCATATCAACTATAAACTACTTAGTAACTTTGTTAAAGTATAAATTAATTATGAAGAATTTCACAAAGTTGAAAACTCTTCAATCGAGTCCCCATGGCACTGACCACAGGCGAGTGGTTGGGGTGGATTTTGGTCAAGAAAATTATAATATAATGTGGATATCCATTCAAAGAACGCAGCGGAAGTAGTCCTAAAGAAGGTTGTCGTGAAATTTACGGAATTCGTAAAAAAAAACAAAAACGAAAGAATGGATGTCTTCACTTAAACTACAATTATTGACATAATTTTCAATTAGAACAATTTGATAATTGTTTTTGTCTCTTAGAAAAAGACAATTTAACATATTGTTCTATGAGTTGTTTAAAATAATATAATATTTTATCCCCCCTCCCCTACCACTACAATATGATACTCATGTGACGTATGGATGTAAAGTGGTTGTTTGAAAAGCGAGGCTATAAAAACTTTCTATTTCAATATCGATTGAGCAAGCAATAAATCACTCGACAAAATCATTTGATACGTACTATCTCGTACTCACTCTAAAAGAATTAAATATTTATAGTTAAAATCTTATATAAACAGATGCAACCTTTTTTCTTTGGAATAGTTACAGGTTTGAAAATAAGAAAAATGTTTAAATTACTTAAGGACATCGTACTTATTTTGTTTATATCCAAAAGTTTTGAAATATCAGCGACGATTTTCACTACCTATGCAAAAAATAGACTTTTACCGGGTTTTTATCTTGAGGAAGAGGTTGAAGGTCGAGTAGGATGTGTATATTCCTGCTTTGTTGATGGTCAGTGCTCTACAGTGGCGTATCATAAATCACAAAGAAAGTGTTATTTGTATAATACAATTAAAACCTGTTTGTTTAAACACAGTGCTATGGATGTTGGTATTGAAACTATGTTACCTGAAGGTATATATGTTTTTATATTGCCGCCGTCCGTTCGTCCGGCCGTCCGTCGGTCCGTAGCATTTGTTGTATCCACGATAGAGGCTACAGTTTTTATCCGATCTTAATGAAACTTGGTATACATGTATATATTGATGATATCTCGGTCAAGTTCGAAAATGGAAATTATCGAATGAACGGATTTTGAGTTATTACCCTTGACTTAGTAAAAACACGTCAAATTTGGGTTGTATCCACGATACAGTTTATATCCGATCTTAATGAAACTTGGTATACATGTATATATTGCTGGTATCTCGGTCAAGTTCAAAAATGGAAATTATCGAATGAACGGATTTTGAGTTATTACCCTTGACTTAGTAAAAACACGTCAAATTTGGGTTGTATCCACAATAGAGGCTACAGTTTTTATCCGATCTTAATGAGACTTGGTATACATGTATATATTGCTGGTATCTCGGTCAAGTTCAAAAATGGAAATTATCGAATGAACGGATTTTGAGTTTTTTGCCTTGACTTAGTAAAAACGCGTCAAATTTGGGTTGTATCCGATAGAGGCTAAGTTTTTATCCATCTTAATGAAACTTGGTATCATGTATGATTATCGATTCCAGTAAATTCGAAAATAAAAATATGTGAAGGGATTTTGGTTTTGCCCTTGCGCGTAAAATTTTGGGGTTGTAACCAAATAGAGGCTAAATTTTTATAATTTAATGAAACTTGGTATGCATTTAAAAAAATTATAAAAACGTTTTTAACCCCAATGAAATTGGACGTTTTGTTTCCCCCTGCCTTTTTCTCAGCATTTTTGTGACAATAGAAGCTACAATTTTCAGGGTTTTTAATGAAACTTGGTTTTAGCATTGGATTGATAAGCGGGTCAAGTTCATTGGACAATTTTTTGATAAAGGTTTTTGATTTATTCCCCCTGCCTCTATATTTTTGTAGAACAATAGAAGCTACAATTTTCAATGAATTTTAATAAACTTGGTTGACATTGGAATTGATAAACGGCGGTCAATTAAAAATTTGAAATTTTTTCGATAACGGTTTTGTTATTGCCCTTGTTTTTCTAAAAAATTTTTTTTGACAATAGAAGTACAATTTTCAATGTTTAAATGAAATTGGTTGAGCATTGGAATTGAAAAGGGCGGTGGAAGTTAAATTTGCATTTTTGATGAAAGTTTTGAGTAATTGCCCTTGACAAAGTAAAATCGTAAAAATTATTTTCGAATCATAAACTAAAATTTATTAGGATTTTTTAACTTGGTTAAACATTGGAATTGATAAAACCAGTAAGTTGATTTGAAAATTTTGAATAAACGTTTTGGGTTATTGTCCCTGTCTAATTTTTGTGCAAAAAGAAGCTAAATTTTCAAGGTTTTTGATGAAATTGGTGTAGCTTTAAAATTTGATAAGACAAATTTAGTTTGAATTTCTTTTTTTTTATAAAAGTTTTTGATTATTGCCCTTGACTAGTAAAATTTGTCAAAATTTTTTTTGTGCAAAAATTAATTTAAAGGGTTTTTATGAAACTTGGTGGAGTTTGGGAATTTGTTTTGATGTAAAGTTTAATTGACGTTTTTTAAATGAACGTTTTGAGTTTTGCCTTATTCTTTAAATTGGAAGTTTTTGGGTTTTTAAATGAATTTAAATTTTCAAAAATTTTGATGGAACTTGTTGAAGCATCATTTTTGATTTACCCTTACTTAGAATTTGCGTCAAAAATTTTTGGGGGTGCAAAAAAGTTTTAGATTTAGAAATTTGGTAGGAGAGAAAAGTAAATGGTGGTCAAGTTTTAATTTGAAAATTTTTTCCCTGAACGTTTTTGAGTTTTTGCCTTCAATATCCAAGTAATGGTTTATATTTCTAATTTTTTTTCAAATTCAATGCGATCTTTTTATTGTGGCAAGCCATCTTTATTTATAATTAAATTTAAAAATACCACATTAAGCTTTATACAAGAGCACACCGAAGACGAAGGTAAAATCGGTCGATTTCTTTGTAAATACTAACGGATGATAGCAATTGATCTAATTCCCATTTAGGATTATCTTGTTATGCAATTATGTCATAGACGGTGACTCTGATGCGCTTCAACATTCCCCATCTTGTCCTACTGATGGTGAATTGCGGCTGTCATTGATATTGTCTTCTTTGTATATTTAAGATAATATAAACATAAATACGCCATATTTACTCCACAATAAACCCGTAGCAAGAATTCACACAGATTCATCCCCATATATGTGTACCATATTGTAACTACCAAAAGTTTAGAACGTTAAGCTCTCTCATTTAAAGCTCTTTTCTAGAAAATGTATTATTTCAGGGTCCTTCATGCAGAGCATTGCTTTGAATAAACCTACTAATATGAGCAGTGCATTGGGTTTTGGGGCACCGTGTCATGGTGTGGACGGGTTCACCAGTGGTAACGCCCCCTATACAGGAAACGCAGAACGAGAATGGTGGTGTGTTGATCTGGAGGACATCTATTACTATCAGTCGATAGTCATATTTAACTTCGTAAAATTTAGTGTTAATAGTAAGATCAATTTTTTAAATTCAAGAGTTAGCTTTAAATAATTTACAAAATGAGATCAATGGAGTTTTACGTTTTACAAGACATTTATGCAAATAGGGGAAACGTTACAAGTACAGTAGAATTGGTTGGAAATCGAAAAACAGCAGGCTGTCATATGTTTTTATAGTAATCAGTTTATTTAGACCAACAACCCCTCCTTGGTTTTAAAAATATTATTAGATGGTTTGTTACAGTCAACACAGAACTGGTCAAACATGTGACATAAGCCTATTCTTTGTCGTTTTCCAACTGTCGCTGGATCTGTAACGTCTACAGTCTGTAGCACGACTTTATTTATGTCAACCCCTCCGACCTGAATCTCTGATTAATGGTTAATGCGAAAACGTTTAATTCAACTTTCACTGTGGTTCCAGCGCAAGGATGTGAGTTTCCTTTTATGAAACAATTTTAAGCCGAAAATAATTAGTTCCATATAGACTGTAATATTTCGTGTTTCCTTTATAACCGCGATGTTGTTACATAGTAAATAAATCACCCATGTAAATCTTCTTTATTTCAGACAGGGATAGAATGATTGGTTTCGAGTTATGGTTTAGCTCTAATGGAGAGTGTACTAAAGAAGGGTTTTCTGAAACCATGCTATGTTACAAAGATACTGAACCAACTGGTCTTGACATCTATAATATAACATTTTGTAACCAACCAGAAGTCGCTTTCACGTCAAGATTTATCTTCATCAGTCCAAGATCTTACGAAAACTTGCATTTTACCGAGATGCAGGTAATTGGTCATCCGCTTTCGTTATACAGTTTGGAAATGTAGTCTAGATTGTATGCAGTTGTGTAGGTTATAATATTTTATTCCATGATATGTGTCTTTGTAAAAATGCAATTGATCACGTGACAAGATGAATAAATTGTAGCGTGTAACCGGATTTATATTTGTAGGGATGGTGTTGTGCTTTGGATCCCAGCCCAAATTAAAAGCTGACCTGAAGGTGTATTCCCGGCAAATTTCGAAATGAACTGACGGATTTTTCAGCATGTTTCTCCTTGTCAGTGAGGCAGGTCTGAGGGATTTACGTGAAAGAGCGTCTAGTCGTTCGGATGTGATAATGGTCCTTTGCGCTATAAACTTTGGTCGGTAAAGATCCCCCCCCCCCCCCCTAGCACACTACATGCATAAGATGCATCAGCACCAAAACGGGCTATATAGCACCTGAATACGATTTAAAACAAAAACAGAACTTAAAACTAGAAAGTCATCAATACATTAAAATACAAATTATCACAGAAACCCAAAAAACGGCGACGAAACTATGATAAAAACAATACCACAGAATGGTTATAAGCCAAAATGGGCTAAAAACAAAATAGCAAAAACAAAACACAAAATATATTTTAAAATTTAAAATACAGAATAATCTGTTTAAAAAACGCGACAACCTTCTCATAAAGAGATGGTTGCGCAAACAGATGAAACAAGGATCTAGCACGGTAGTGCTGAGATCTTATAGGTTTGAGATGATTGCACTAAATCAGAATGTGTTTCACCGTCAGGCGAACCAGGCAGTGCTCACAGACGGTTGGAAAGGTGAGTATGTCCAAGACGAGAGCGAAACAAAACAACTTCATTTCTCCTGTTGGCACAATCTGCTGCCATTGTTGCAAAATAAAAGTCCATATCAACGACTTAAAATCGGCCTTAGCCGCCCAATCTTCCCGGTCATTCCCCCCATGAAGTTTTATCGGAATAAAATAAAGAAACGCTAAATATTTCAGTTGTTTATTTGTTATCTTATCTTTTAAATTTACTTCAAATACTATTTTCTCTAAAATATTTGCGATTTCTAAATGATTGAGAAGTATCATTTGCGTTTGTTTGCCATGAAAATAATGTCAGTAAGTGTTTTACATAACGTCTGTCATGTACATAATGAAAAAGTAGATGAATTTGGAGGAAAATGACCATGGGCAGGGCCCGGTTGATGAAAATGAGGGTGCAGGGAATGTTAATCGAAAGGGACCTGCTGGAGAAGTCTTCAGAAACTAATTATAAATTATAAACAGTGTAAATAATCAACAAGCAGTTCAGCATTGAAATCATACACAGTCCAATATGTATTAAGCTCAATAAACAAATCCACTGTTTTTTATTGAAGGGGGAAGGAATAGGAACAAATCCATTCAGTAAAGAGTTTATTAACTAACAAACAAACAAGTTAGACAACTCAGGGTACCACACAGTTACACATAGTTGTACATTAAAATATTGCATACTGATAATATATTATACATAGTAGTACATTAAAATATTGCATACTGATATAATTGTTGATAAACTTTGAAAGGATAAACAATTATTAAAGTAGGCCTAAATATGATTTCTCTAATCGCTTCAAAATAAAATTTTATAACAACATTAAGAAATGCACACCAATGTAATTACCGTTTTCTTCATTCCAGACCATATTCGTATAAAATCATATTAGCACAAAATATTTTGGTGGCTTGAAGCCGTCAGTTTTTGTCATACAGTTACTTCCCTTGACATAGCCATCTAAACAATGACATGCATTGTCCTTCTGTTTAACAGGTTTATCCGCTTAATTTATTGGTTGGTGGTCTAGATAGGGAGGTTTCCTGATCACTACAGATGGATTTAGCTCTGAATTCCAAGGCCTTGACAATATTTCTTTTGTTTGGGTTGGTTTGATTCATCTAATGACGACATGTATAATTTGTGTTGAAACGTTATGTACCCAAGTATTAGTAGAATAAAGGACTGAAGCAAATGTTCTGAACATTTGCCTTGATATAGAGAAATGTCGATAGAATATTGGTTTATCAAAGTTCTAATCTTAGCTTTGTATGATTCGAGGACACCACCTTGACTTGTTTGTAAAAAAATGCTGTTTTTTGGATGTTCACTTCTTATTGCCCATTAACATAAACATGATATATTTCATTCAGAAAATATCGTTCAGAACTAACTAAAGGTAGGTAACTTACTTTTTAAATTGCTGTCCATAAGTATACAGACCACATTGAAATCATAGAGAATTCTAACAGCACAATTCGATTTAGTATGGCATGTTCAGTTAGTTAAACGAACATTAATTTTGCATATAAAGTAATCATCTTGAATCTTTAAAATTTGAAATTTAAAAGAAACCCATCATTTACACACTTAAAAATATAAAAAAAAAATGAAATGATTAAGGCAATGAAATGAATTGAGTTTTACGTACTACTTTTCTGCACCATGTGGGCTAATGAAGACGGGCAAACAAAATGCAGTGTCCTATGAGGGAAATTTTGCCAGGACAGCGGCATTAGCCTGCTCTTTTTCGATTTCCAACTGCCGAGGGATCTTTAACGTGCACAGTCTGTAGCAAACGGGACCTCGGTTTATTGTCCCATCCGAACGACTAGACGCTTTTTCCATGTCAGTCCCTCCGACCTGCATCACTGACAGGGGGAAACTGGGTTGAAAAATCAGAATGTTAATCTCGACCTATGCCGGGATATAACCCTGGTTTGGATTCCATAAGTTGTCAGTCCAAAATTAACATATATATCGAAATTTCTGCCATTTTTAGTTCAGCTTATTTTAGTGAAAAATGTTGCAAAACCGAAATATAAGGTATTTTGAGAATTAAATATCAATTAGTTTCCCCATATCCAATAAATAGAATGGCAGGCACATTTTGAGGCATGTAAGAGAGTGAATAGAAAAAAAGAAGAAAGTGAGATGGGAAATTTGCACGGCTAGACGTGTCAATGGTATCTTTAAATACCTACCAAATTTTAAAACTATCTGCATTATTTGTCCTTTTTAACCTTTAAAATCTATTGTCAATATGCATTCTTAAACGCCAATTTGTACAAATTTCATTTCAGTGTATTTTACAAAATGGATAAAGCGAATGATCAAATTGAAGAGAGGAGGTCAAAATTAGAGAAGGAGAGGGCAAAAAAGGAAAACAGAAGGGAGGAGAGGAGGTCAGAATTAAAGAAGGAGAGGGCAGAGAAGGGAGGAGAGGAGAAAGATCCCCAAGGAATGGAATGTGATTGAGGTGTTAGAGGAGGGAGTGGTGGAGGAGACCGGGGGAGAGAAGGGGTAAAGTTAGGTTGGAAATGGATAGGGCGATGGAGGTGATGCAGATGGAGTGGGAAGACGAAGAGGAGGATAGGTGGTGTTGCGGGTGCTGTGTGGTTTGTTAAGGCGTCGTTAAGACTGTGTGTGTGTGTGGGGGGGGTGTTAAATGTACGAAATAAAATTACATGTAATTTGAAAATATATTGTGTTTTTTTTTCCTCCTTTTTTTTTTGGGTCACCTTAAGTGAAAAGTCAAGTTTTATATGTAGTCCGTATAGTCTCTCTAGGAGATGGATAAGGAGGTAGATATAAGGCTAAATTGTAAATTATACATTTTATTAATGAATAGCTGAAAAAAGAATGAATTCACCAGATTTCCTAGTCACAGGAAGTCGCCACTGAAACAAGGCAGCTGTTAATTTTTTTTTTTTTTTACAAAAAGACCCATCCTGTTTTTTCATGCGGTTATTGGACCGCCAATGGCACAGTTAATCTTTTTTAATTTTTTTTTTAATTTTTTATTTTTATTTATTTATTCTTTTTTTAAAATTTTTTTTTTATCATACATTGAAATCCTACAGAAATACGCGAAATTTTCAGAAATAACTGTAAAGATGTCAAACACTTAAAAAATAGAAGAAAATCCCGTAAACCCTGAAACACTATTAACACTAACTAAACTAAACACTAACACTAACCCTCACTAACACTAACACTAACCTTTCACAATATTCCTGTACAATTTCTCGACCATAACCAGTAAGCTCCCTAATAGAGTAGGTTAAACCAGTGGCATGATTGTGCGATACCTTGACTTTGAAGTGGATGTGGTCCAACTTTAACACTGCTGAGAAAGCCCGAGCCGATATGTTACCAAACTGTACTGTGTATCTAGGCATTATTACAACTTACACTAACACTAGCTGGCAATCAAATCATACGCTAACCTAATCTAAGTATCTTTCCTATTTCTCTTGATTCTTCTATTAAATACTTCTTAAATCAGATTATATCGTCTATACACTTTCCTACATAAATCCCTCATCCACCTATTCCTATTGAAATCTTGTAAACTGTTTCTTGCTTATTAAGATAATTAGCATTTCCATGTTTACGGGAGACAACTGGTAGATAAATTTTGTTTTGGGGCTATAGTAAGTTATAACAAAAATGCGTATTTCTGGACCTTTAATACAAGTTTTATTTCAATCATAAACAGTTAAAAATTATTTTTCGTTCATATTTATGTTAAAGATCCATGTCATAGTTTTATACGCATAAACCAAGCCCACAGTTAAGACGTTACCGCCACTCAGTTGCATCTTGGTCTTGTAGAAAGACCTTCCATTTTTCAACCACCTCGAGGTGCGTTCTGGAATTTAATTAAACTGGACCTAATAAATATTGATATTTCATTATGATATTTATAAGTAAGTTTTCATTTTGTGTGTCTAGAATCACGGTATCAGTGCATGACATTTGTCATCTATTCTTATTGTCATCTATTCTTATTGTCAGTGAACTCCCTTTTAAAAATGGCGGCCTCCATTTGTTTACATTCCTAACTTCCGGGTGATATTTGAGCATTATTTCATGATGATCTCTTGCATTCCTTTAACATTTGTTCGAAATTGTTTTATTTTCATCTGGCTAGTGTGTGTCATGGAAAGCTTTTGCAGTTATAGATAAGCGTCACTGGTTATTATTTGTCTCATGTTAGTTATTGGAATGTATATAGAATGATTGTAATATAAATATAGCTAGTTATTGATTTAGTTGGAATATTATAATGAACTGGTTTTTATAAATTGGTTAGGGTTAGGGTACAAAGTAGTATTAATTAATTTACGATGTAAGAATTTATATTCCAGCTTGTGTATTTGGTGAACTATTGTGTGTTGTACAATTCTGTGAATTGTAAGGCATTGTGAGAGTCAAAAATGAACTTTTGTGATTATGGAATGGGTTAGGTAGGGTAAGGCATATTGTGTTTACTTGTAATGGTACATTGATAGTGTACAATACTAAATTTTCTGAATTTGGAATGTGTTTTATTAGGTTTAGTTCATTATCTAATAATGTGTAAGTCTTTTTGTATCTTTCTTATAAAGGAATTTAATATTAACAAGTATGAAAACAGAAGCTGAAACATATTATTGAGTTTCACACTCTGCGATCTTCATACAAGTGATCTATTTCAGCCTGTGTCCCTACTGAAGTTTGACAATTAGAAATGTATTTCAAGACAAGTTTGGAACGTTTGTTTAGAGAAGTAGGGTTTGGACATTTATGATGGAAAGCTTTCTGGTTAAACACAGGTTACATCGTTTGGATTTAATTAAGTAGGCTTTAGCTTTGCTATCAATTTTGTAAATGTTATTGATTTATTTAAGTTGTCAAATGTGTTTTCAAAGTTCAGTGCTATTCATATTTTTGGTATTTAAACGACTGCCTATGATTGTAAAATCGTTGTTGTTTAAACGTGTTTTCAGTCAGTCCAAGTTATGTTTTACTTTTATTTGTGTCAGTGATTGTAACATCAGCCTTGTATATAATATTATTAGTTTGTCATTCAGCATTTAGTGGACATTAAACTTTTTGTTCCTACTGTTACATGGCTTAGATGTGTGTTTGTCATCAGCTTCAAGATACATTTTTATTATTAGATTTTATTATATTTCCCATGTTTGGCATGCAGCTGTAACTAACCTTTACCGTATTTTTATTGAAAATTTTGTGAATTTTTGAATTTTCAGTGTTATTGAGGCCCTCTCACCCTCTCCAACTCCCTCTCGGCCTCCTCTCTTGTCCTCATGTCTATGAACAATTTCAGCATTTTTCTTCTGGTATCTCTCTCTCTTTCTCTCTCTCCATGGCCCTCCATACCTCCTTCCTTCTCCCACTTAATTACCGTCTCATATTCTCCTCCGTAACAATGCCCCCCTCTTCCTCCATTACAATGCCCCCCTCCTCCATCCTCTCATCTGTATATTCCCCCCTCCCCTCCAAATTAGCCACCCAATCTAAATAACTCTCCAAAGTCGTGTTGTTATCGAATACATCCATCTCTGCGTAAATAACTCTGCCACCCTTATATTTCCTTATATGCCTTGAAAGGGAATGTAAACCCAAAATAAATTAGACACCTCCTACCCTAAATGCAAGGTTATTACGACATTTCTCACCCCGTAATTAATTTGGCCCCTTTTACCCCGTAGCGATTTCTACAATCATGTCGAAGTAAATCAATAAAAAAAAAAACGTGAATTGTTAATTCTTATAAAAATGACATCTTTCGGGCATAAAACTTTACAGCATGCTTAATTTAAAAAAAAACAAAGTACAAAATCATCATAAAATTACACATTCCAAATTATTATTATGAAAAATCTACCTGACCAGTTATTAATTATTAATCATCATTATCATTGATTATAAAAGCCCATTTTATACTGTTCACTTATTTGCCTGGGAGAATTGAAAATTGGTCATTCCTCTTTTCCTTCTGGCTATTAATTTTTTTTTTTTTTTTTGCCATATTTTTTAACTTTTCTGGTATATAAGAGAAAAATTCCCCTTTTACGTTCTTAGGTTTGGAGTGTTTAGGCCACATTCTTCTTTCTTCCCCCTCGCTCATTAATTTCAACAGCAAAGTAATTTTACACTCCCCCAACAAAAAAACAAGAAACAAATTCTGGCTCAAAGTTTGATTCTTTGTGAAGTCGTTCCATCTGTTCATTTTCCTTGTCCTTTTCAGAAGAATCAGTCTGGATGTTATCTGCATCAATATCAGAATCGGGTTCATCAGATGCTTCATTATCTGCTTCAGAATCTGCATCTTGTAATATTTTCATGCATAATTTAGAAAGAGATTGTATATTCATCTGATCCAATTTGGTTTTTTGTTGCAGATAATTAGAAAGACCATCCTGAATTATGGAAAGATTATTTCAGAAACAAGTTGTAAAAATAATAGTTGGCAAGGTAGGATAAATCCTAATATTATACGATAGGATAATGGATTATATATTTGGATTCTACCATTTTAAGTTTGCTGCAGATTACAGTGTTAAAATTATTGATCTGAGGGCAGACTTTTGGTGGCAGTTTATTTTCACTTTTTATTGAATCCAGTCTAATAGTTAGTTGTATTCTCCAGTAGGGGACTTGACGGTTCTACTCTATTACTAGATATAAACCTTGTCCTCATTGTTAGTCAATCAGCAGCTATTTAACAAGAATAAGCAGCAAATCTGCTAGAGAGGCTAGGGAGGCAGCTTTGGTTTATGGTTAGATTTCGGTGGAGAGATTAATATCAGGATAGCAAATTCTTATTTGGACAATGATAATAGAAGAGTGAAATATGTGTTGAACTTGGAAAACATGGAAAACATGTAAGCAGTACTCAAATTTATTTTGCGAGGGTGAAATTCGATACACTTTTCTCTTTTTATTTGACAGGATGAAGATAATTTAGTGTATTATAAATGGAGAAGAATGGAAGTAAAATATTCTGAAAGCAGATATTGATCTGTAAAGGATAAACAGCACAAAAATTTGGTGACGTGTCATGTTCTCTGTATTTGATTATTTGGTCATGAAACATAAAATACTCTTATTTAAAACTTATTCTTTGTATACATGAAATGCAGAAATTTGTATCAGACAGGACTTTTAATTATAATCATATCGCCTATCAACTGGTAAAGTTTTAAAATTTTACCATTTATATTAAACGACAAATCACGGTCTGAAATTTATGCCGATGACCCTTGAATATTGAATTCCAAATCGTGGGTACAAGATTTAACCCAATTGCATAAAACCTATAATTGTTAGTTGACAAATACATTGAAGTTTTCAAATCTGAAAATCCGGTCGAAATCGAACCGAAAATAAACTTGCTAAAGCAAAAATAAAAAATCCTGTCAGAGATAGAACTTCCGGTTTTGTTTTATTTGATAATAGAAATCATTCTAAGATCAACTGTAGATTTAGAATTTCTGTGCCTTTTACCAGTTTGTCTGCAAACTCATCCGAGAATTCCAAAAAAAAAAAAAAAGAAAAAACTAGAGCCGTACGCCTAACGTTGTATTAGGGAAATACTGCATTAATAATTCAAAAAAAAAAAATGCAATTATGTATTTGCATTGTTTCTCTTAGACGTTGAGAAAGGTGTTTTACAATACGCCAAAAAAAAACTCAATTCGTGGTCTAAGGGACATAACACCTTATTTGAGATTATAAATTGATTTCGAATTTCATTAACTTTCCAGATCGTTGATACTTTTAATCTGTTTACAGTGGCAGAGCCACAGGGGGGGCAGCCGCCCCCCTTCGCAGCCCCAAAGGCTAGTTTTTCGGGCAAGGCATTTAAAAAAAAATTTTTAACGGCCCAATTTTTTTTTTTTTTTTTTGGAATTTAAAAATGAAATCATATCTTTGCCCGAATATCCTATATTACAATAACTGTATTTTTTTAAATTGATAGCCCAATTTTATTCTCCTATAATAATATTTCATAATTCATATTATTTAAGGATCGAAATCACTGCCCGAATGTCATTGCTATGATTATATTTTACATATTTCAAAAATTGAAATCGCAGCCCGAAAGTAGAGTTTAGAACTTTTTTTTACACAACCAAAAAAAGACAATTCGGGCACATATTTCAATTTTTTCAATAAATATTGTATGACATACAATATTTGTTAAAAGAAAAGGAAATCGGAATTCCCTTGGAAAATAGATCATTTATTAATCAAATAAATCAATAAAAATTCCACCAATAAGAAAATGTAAAATAAATAAGTTTAATAAGGTTTCAACTAACAACACACGAGTTCCCTGGCTTACTTCCCTTGGAAAATAGATCATTTTAATCACTTTGGGGTTTTTTGTGTAAAAAAAAGTTCTAAACTATTATTCCACCAATAAAAAAATGTAAAATAAATAAGTTTGTTAAGGTTTCAACTAAAAACACATGAGTTCCCTAGCTTACTTCCCTTGGAAAAAAGATCATAATTATCATTATAATCACATAACATTGCGTGTCCTCTAGCTGTGATCATTTCAGAGTGAAATTTCGTTAGAATAACACCTGTTGTTGATTTCGACAAAGTCATTCAGACGTTTTCAACGATGAAAAAAAGGAGAAAAGCTATGTATGACTAAAGTTGATATCTATGATAATTGAAATTTAAAAAAAAAATCGAAATGATAAAATCCATACAAACATAACATATCCATTAGCCGAAAATCTCATTCAAAATCGGGTGAAAACAGTACATCCCGTAAATTAAACTGAATACTTATGGATCTCCTAAGTGGGTAGTATCATGTGTTCTAGAAAGAGTGAAAATACTCTGCCAATAACAATAGTGTTTCTCTCGAAGAAAACTCTCATAACTAAGTTCGAAATTCGAAAGTTCGAAATGCAATTTGTGGCAAGTTGTCAACATATAACATAGAAACATCAAATTAACAGCGCGGCTTTAAGAGTGTATTTTATACAGTTGCGTCCCTTAGACCACTGTTCCACTCAACTGCACATTATTATTGCTCTAGAGATATAATTTAAAATCCTAATGGTTGCAAGTTCCTTCCAAATATTCCATATCATACATCGCCCAAAACGAGAATTACACAATAATCCCTTTTATTTTAGATATACAATATTTTGGAATCATTTTAAATTGATTTAGAACGATTAAGCTGAAAAATAAATTTGGATCACTGAAACACTTCTCTTGTATATCGCCCAAACGCAACGTACATTGAACAGACCTTTTTATAGGAATTATTCGAAATTTGTAAATGCCGATAAAACCTTAAGTATAAATCTTACAATAAAGCTTAATATATCATTGGATAGATCTTCTCGAGACCTATCACATTTGTACAGGTCAAAAGTTCGCCCAATGTCAACGTCACAATATACGACCCTTCAAAGATTTTAAAAAATTTAATCGTAACAAATTCAAAATATATTTCGGCAATCAGTTATAGTTTCTATACTCATCACCATAACACAAATCGAAATATCCCCCGAAACCCTATTTCGATTTAAAGAAAAACACGCACACTTAGTATAGAAGAAATTACAAAATTTTCAAATTTTTAAACGCGCAATTTTGATTAAAATACCAAGTTTGATATATAAAAAGAAAGATGAGATTAAGCGTTAGAAGACTGTGAGAAATTCTGTCGTATGTAAATTAGGTCACCTGATAGCGCTCTTTAAAGTTAAAATTCGTGATTTTCAAGTGGCTATAAAACCGGAAGTAAACATCGGACAACAAAAGTGAAGATACCATTAGGTAGATATAATCAAGGGCAATAACTTTTGTCAAAATCTGCATATCGGGTGGCCGTTGTGAACCTCTAACGTCCCGACGTCGGCAAGATTTCGGCCCACATGATTTGATAGATCATCGATATCCAAAAGAGGCCCAACATAGGACCGACATCGTCTAAACCGATATTAATTAGTTCATATATATCCGACGTCGGGTCGATGTCGGGGTGAGATAGTAAACATGAGCCGCCGTGGCGAGATTGAGCCTATGTCGGCCCGACGTTGCGATGTTTGCTTGGATCCCGATTTTACATCCACACATTTCTAAGCACATCTCCCGCATTTTTCCCCAAATTGTACACATATAATGTATGCTAATATAAACCCTTAAATCATGTAAACTTTACTTGGCTTTTAAGTCAACTTATTTATGATGTGTTTCGATTTTTATCATTACAGGGTGTGTTTGATTCGTTTGATTCTACAGTTGGATAAATATGGATGAAGACGATGCATACGAAGGAATTATTGGATATTCTCGGTTGAATAGCCAGGAATTATCGTATCATATGAATAAACATTCCAACATAAAAGACTTTTTATCCAATGAGGATTTATTGTTTTCTTTCCATGCCTCACAATTGTCTGATTTGGAAATAGATGTTGTTTTGGATATATCTTACGACATTGATGGTCTGGTTGTGCAACTGAACTCATTCTCCTCTATTCTTAGTCCTATTTACTACTTAAAATTTGATCCTGAGAAGAGAAATTTTTATAATGGTGCATAGCTTTAAATAAAGAAGCACTTGGTCCTTTCAAAATATGATGCATCTTTTTTGAAGTTTTTAAAAAGATCCCAATGTGTGCATGTGGCTTGTTTCCAAGGATTTCGTGCATCCCTTGGAATAATTCCAGAAAAGGACTCGAGTGGAAACAATTTTGAATCGGTTGAACACGCCAAGAAAACATTTTACAAGTATCTTTCAAGACTGAAGAGGAAGTTTGTTGAACTTTTGCACAGTGTATCGGGTTGTGATGCAAGAAGACCGACCATAAGGAAAAACTCGCTTTCTGATATCAGTAATATGAATGTACTACCAGTGGATCAGAGCTTTATTTTGAGTCTCCTTGATAGAGCCATTGCTGAAACAGTGCCAAGGTTGGGGACTAAAGTTATGATATTTATCTCCAAATTTGGTCAGAAGGATAACGATGCGGTAACGCTGTCTGATATGTTTGTTTTAGATGAAATCATTGACATTTCTGTCCATTCAGCTTGTAATTTAGGTGCTGAGCACATGGAGATGGATCTACTATGGTCAAGACAAGCCTTGTATAAACTGAGTGGTACATCAGGCCGATTTTTCGGTTGTCTTGGAATTAGAGAAGCAGCAAACTACCAAAGCAATCTGGACTCACGTGCAATGACAATTCACCCAGATTTAAGGAATATATCACTTTATCCCGATTGTATGACATTTATCCAGATTTATGCCGATGTACCACATATGCATCCTTACCAAAAATGCGCAAATCCAATAAGTGGAGTGATAGCTTCTTGTGGTCTCCTTCGTCATAACACTTCTTGTGGTCTCCTTCATCATAACACTACTAAGTATCTAAGCAACCGCGCAGATGAATATCTAAAAACATTCGAAGACAATTCTACCAAGCTGTCTTATACGATACCTTGTCGAATAGAAATTGTGACCAGACTTGTTGCTGGTAACATACACTCAGTAATTGAGCCTCAAGATTTTTTTCAGTACGATAACATTTCACGCATGTTAAATAAATATTCCCTGATTGTCCCCTTCTCGGAAAATGTTGAAGGTTCCGGAGATTTCTTTATAAAGAAAATGCAGTTGATCGCACAGACATTGTGTCATAATCTAAAAGATCTCTATATGAATCACACGCAATGTGTCCTATCAAACTTGGGCAAGTTTTCAAATGGAATTGAACTTTTTTCATGGTAAATCACAAGTAGATTCCAATGAAATTTTTGCCGTTAATTTAGGGCCTGGGCAAACCAACGAGAGAAGTTTAACTTTAAGACGAGGATTCTTGGCCTTGGAACCAAGTAATTCGTCTTCTTCGCCAGGAGTACCACCCCCATCATCTCTTTGGACCCAAAACGATAAACAGAAAGAAAGAATCTATAGACTCTTTGGATTTTTTGATAATGTAGAAGCCAGTAACGTAGAAGTCGGGTGTCGATTAGTCAGAATCGTAATTTTAGATTTATTTGACACATGTACTTTTTCAATTCATACCTTACAACTAAGAAATGTTCCGCCAGGATGTAATGTTAAAGGAGGCATAACTCCAGAGCAAGTGGCTGATGAACTGTCTAATAAAAGAAGATTCAGATATCCGTATACATTTTGAGAGAGTCCTGGAATTCTGGAACAGTCTCAGCGAACCACTGAAGCAAAAGATATTATAGTAGAGGGATTGGTCGAATTGAAACTAAAGCATTTTCCAGCATTCAAGACTATTGACTTGAGTCGAAATACCAAGATAAATTGGAATAAGAGAGACTACTGGGAGATACTGAGTCCGGGTAACAGCTTGTCAATGGAGGCAATGGCTGGTGAAATTCATGCGACAGTGTTAGTCGAACTAGTCAACAAACGTTTGACCTATGCTAGGAATTTAGATAAGTTTAGAGAATGTATGCCGTGGATTCTTCCGATTCTCAAGCGACTTAAAGAACAGAGCTTAACAAGAAGTCAGTTGATAACTGAATGTACATTTTTAAGTGCAGTGGCACTTTTACAACATCAAGTTTACGTGGACTATAATGCTTTGTCCAATTTGGAAATGACTTTGCCTATAAAGCAAGCCAAGTTAAGAGTACTTCAAATTCAAGGAAAGAGATTAGTGTCTTCAAAGATCAATCGGGTTCGCGTTTGGGTACTCCACGAAAGCATCGGGATCAAGGTATTATCTCCACCTGTAATGGGTGTTTGTAAAAGGAGTCAAAATCGTACATTACTAGATGACTCTGAAGAGCCACGAGAAGAAGTACTCATGGAGGTTCCGGATGAAGAGACTGACAACAGAGCTGATATCGATCCTTTGGAGATCCGCACAGTACCATCGGATCGGGAAAGCAGGTGGGGACCACAAGAACTCTCAATCTGTCATATCATCATCCAAGAAAATCATCCCGATTCCCGAAAAGCTTATGAAACTTATGTAAAACGTTGCTGGGACAGTAAAATACCTTCCAGGACATTTCAGGCCTTCAGAAGAAAGTTTTCTAGATTGAAATCAAGTATTTAAACTTCAGAAATTAAACAGTGAAATTACTAAATTATATAAACATCTTATACTGCATTTATTGCATTGATACATATTTCCAAGTGAAATTACTAAATTATTATAAACATTACTATTTGACAACTACTACTGTCATTTTATCTATTAAGATAGTCTTATATTGCATTTATTGCCTTGATACATATTTCCAAGTGAAATTACTACATTATTAAAAAAAACATTACTATTTGACAACATAATTTATATCAAATTTTTATTAATTATTTATTTCTTTATTTCTCTATTTCTCGATTGATCTATTCTTTGATGGTTGGAGGAATTCGGTTTTCCACAGCTGAAATTCTTTGGATGAAATGGACCCGAATTTTACTGTACCTCCCTAGCAGGCGCATAGCCAACCCACGTGTCCAAACATTCCGAAAGGAGTGGTCTACGTTCTCCCGTAGTTCTTGTATGGTTCGGGTTTTTTTTTGAGTGTCAAAGATGCCGTTTAGTGACTTTGTCAGGGTTAGGTTAGGGTTTACCATATATCTTAAAACAGTTGAAATTAAAAAAAAGTTGCCCTTTTGTGACTCGGTTAGGGTTAGGGTAAGGTTTTGGATATATATAGAAAAATACAAAAATTTAAACTAAGTTAGAGTGGGCCACAATACATAACACTTCCCCAGCCCTATCTCAGAAATTAGTAGAGGAAAGTGACTGGATTTTTTAGACAATGTTTCCAACATATAAAACCCTGGAAAAATGGAAGTAACTTTCAAGAACCCCTCCAAAAATAAACGAAGCCGAACTTACCCCGAATCAAACCCATGTTTCAAATTTCAAAGGCTGTAACTTGAAAAGTACTGTTAGAAACTGATGAAACTTTCAGAGCGAAGGGTTTTAGCCCAAAATCCTTAGAATATACCAAAAAATCAGAGAAACCCGACCTCAGACAAAAGTAACCCAAAACGACCCCAAAACAAACCCGTGTTTCAAATTTGAATATCTAATATCAACAGCTATATCTAGGGTTTTTTTCTTTTTTTTTTCTAAGAAAACTACATATGAATTGAAATACGTTTTATTCAATTATTTATTGATTGTATGAAATTATATATTCGGCGTCTTCTTCCTCAATTAATCTGAAATAACAATATTGAAAAAATGTATAAAGGTAGGTTGATAATTCCAGATTTCATAAGAAAGAAATGAAAAATGAGAAACTTACACGTAAACTTGAAAATTCTCTCCTTCTGCTGTCTCTTTGGCCAGGTTGAACGCTAGGTAATTTTCAAATGTCGCTTTCAAAAAAGCACAGTATACAATGGTCATGGTGTAATAATGCGGATGATTGTGCGACAGAGTCGCAAAACATTCATCCGCATATCTAAATAACATGCTGAATACTGCCATCTTGAATAAAGACATAGAAATAAATAAACTATAAATACGTATCAATACAAAACTATATATACATTTAATAGGCTGAAAAATCTTACCTCCAAATGAAGCGAGTTTAGTACGTGTTTACTAGGTAGGTTAGGTAGAGTATATGAATAAAATGGAATAGACCCTAGATAGCCATGGAATAATCCTAATACGAATGTTGTGTTTTGGAACCTAATTTTCTGCAAAATATTTATGTTCTTATTGTGTAATTGATGATTCTGGACTAATATACTCAGACCCGTTTTGACCTCAAACCCAACAAAGACCCTACATAGCCCCGGAATAAGCTTTTTTCGGATCTGAGCTCGGATAGTGAGTCAATTGCATTATTTGTAATGAATTTCATGCCAAACCTTTGAAACTTCTATCAATTTTGAAAACAGGGTAAGTGCAGGGTTAGTGTAAGGTTATTGATACCTTCCTCTTTTGTATACTAGTGCCACCTGCCTACGATTGTAGGTTGATAAAATGGAGATGAGGAGAAGCACATGGAGAATAGAGATGGAGGCGAGAAAAAGTTGGAAGCAGAGAGAATTACAAAGGAGGGAGAGATGAATTCTGTGAACGGTTGAGAGCTCGGAGAAGAAGAAGGTTTGAAATTGAAGAGAGGGAAAGGATGAAAAGGGGGGAGGCGGCGGATGAAGGGTTAAGGAAGAGAAGGAAAAGGGAAAGAAGACAGGAAAGAAAGAGGTTGCTTGATTGGAGTATTAGAGAAGATTGGCAGGGGAGAGTATAGGAAGAGAAAGAAGAAAAAGATGAAGAATCTGATTTAATTTGGAAAAGACAAATAAATTGATTTAGGGTATTAAGGTTAAATTTGTCTCTACTATGACCCCATTTTAAAGCTAAATATTGTCCCTGGGTTGAGCATACATGTCTATTTTACATGAACAAATTGTTAAGCATCTCTTTTTAAGCTCAAAATACAACCTGACATGAACTAACTTTTTGAGGTCACAATACCACGTATACAAGACCTATGTATGTGGTCAAAATACCACCTAAGATAAGGTGATTTTAAAGTTACAAATTTATAGGGCAGGTAGGGTAAGGACTTTTTACGAAAATGGTCCCGTTTGAAATGATCCCAAAATTGTGTTGTAGGGTTAGGTAGAAGTCTGATTTTGGTGAAATTTGGACCATGAGTTCATAATATTAGTGCCAATCATGTGTTAATATGTCAATGGTGTAGCTTTATTAGAGATTGGACTTTACAGAGGAGCATTATTTTGGAACTTAAGACAAATATTAAAATGAGAAAAAAATCAAAGTTGTCGGATTTGACTGAAATTTGTTGGGATGTTCAGAATGATGTCAGCTAGTTAGAAATGTAGTTTCACTGATAAAAAAAAAAACCTAAAAAAAGAAAGGCTTTCGGCCTTGTAAAAATTTCAATTTTGGAGGAATTGGCTGCCATCTGGGATATTTTTACCAGGACTGTTTAAAAAGTAAACATGGGTAGGACAGGCGCTTTTAAAATAAACGGACGGATTTGTAATTTATACTGTGTTAAAGGCGAGTTTAAGGGCTCTGCGCATGCGTAAAAAAATAAATTGCTAGAACGATGGACAAAAAGTGTATTCTTGGACATTTTGAAAATTTTTAGGAATAGCTAACTTTACGAGTTTGAAAGCTAGGAAGTTGAAAATGTCACCAATCGATAGAGCAGGGTTAGGTAGGGTCAGGTAACAAGTTTCATTTGGATCGGACGATATTTAGTGTTTTGCACATAAAGTGAAATGGACCAAGTATTGGACTCGTAGATGGGTGGTTGAAATAAAAAGACGACATAATTTATTTAAAATTTTTATTCATTTTATATTTATTTATTTATTTATTTATTTACTCTTCTTCAATGGTAGGAGGCATTGTGTTTTCTATCTGAGACATTCTTATCAGAAAATGGACTCTCATTTTCTGTGTCTTTTTAATTGCCACTTGGACAACCCATGTGTCCAAACATTTTTGAACCAATGCTCTATCTTTTCTCTGAGTTCCCTGATTGTTTCTCTTTTTTTCCTCATCCATTTTCTGGAAAGAGAAATAAATTAATAGGCAGGATCAGGGTTAGGGTTAGGGTAGGGTAGGGTTAGGGTTAGGGTTAGGGTAAAGAGATGATTACGAAAAGTGCTCACGCTCAAGTGCTCACTTCAATTGTTCATTGGCAAATGAAGAGTGAAGGAGTTGAAGTAGAAAGTTGAAATTAGGGTTAGGGTAGGGTTAGTAGGGTTAGGGTTAGTGTTAGTGAGGGTTAGGGTTAGTGTTAGTGTTTAGGTTAGTGTTAATAGTGTTTCAGGGTTTACGGGATTTTCTTCTATTTTTGAAGGGTTTGACATCTTTACAGTTATTTCTGAAAATTTCGCGGATTTCTGTAGGATTTCAATGTATGATAAAAAAAAAAATAAAAAATAAAAAAAAAAATTGAAAAAAAAAATAAAAAAAGGATAACTGTGCCATTGGCGGTCCAATAACCGCATGAAAAAACAGGATCGGTATTTTTGTAAAAAAAAAAAATTTAACAGCTGCCTTGTTTCAGTGGCGACTTCCTGTGACTAGGAAATCTGGTGAATTCATTCTTTTTTCAGCTATTCATTAATAAAATGTATAATTTACAATTTAGCCTTATATCTACCTCCTTATCCATCTCCTAGAGGGAGGAAATATACACCCCCCCCCCCACAGTCTTACCGACGCACTAACAAACCACACAGCACCCGCAACACCAATTATCCTCCTCTTCTTCTTCCCACTCCATCTGCATCACCTCCATCGCCCTATCCATTTCCAACCTAACTTTACCCCTTCCCCCCGGTCTCCTCCACCACTCCCTCCTCTAACACCTCAATCACATTCCATTCATTGGGGATCTTTCTCCTCTCCTCCCTTCTCTTCTCCTCCTCTGCCCTCTCCTTCTTTAATTCTGACCTCCTCTCCTCCCTTCTGTTGTCCTTTTTTGCCCTCTCCTTCTCTAATTTTGACCTCCTCTCTTCAATTTGATCATTCGCTTTATCCATTTTGTAAAATACACTGAAATGAAATTTGTACAAATTGGCGTTTAAGAATGCATATTGACAACAGATTTTAAAGGTTAAAAAGGACAAATAATGCAGATAGAGTTTTAAAATTTGGTAGGTACTTAGATACCATTGACACGTCTAGCCGTGCAAATTTCCCATCTCACTTTCTTCTTTTTTTCTTTTCTCTTACATGCCTCAAAATGTGCCTGCCATTCTATTTATTGGATATGGGAAAACTAAATTGATATTTAATTCTCAAAATACCTTATATTTCGGTTTTGCAACATTTTTCACTAAAATAAGCTGAACTAAAAATGGCAGAAATTTCGATATATATGTTAATTTTGGACTGACAACTTATGGAATCCAAACCAGGGTTATATCCCGGCATAGGTCGAGATTAACATTCTGATTTTTCAACCCAGTTTCCCCCTGTCAGTGATGCAGGTTGGAGGGACTGACATGGAAAAAGCGTCTAGTCGTTCGGATGGGACAATAAACCGAGGTCCCGTGTGCTACAGACTGTGCACGTTAAAGATCCCTCGGCAGTTGGAAATCGAAAAAGAGCAGGCTAATGCCGCTGTCCTGGCAAAATTTCCCTCATAGGACACTGCATTTTGTTGGCCCGTCTTCATTAGCCCACATGGTGCAGAAAAGTAGTACGTAAAACTCAATTCATTTCATTGCCTTAATTATTTCATTTTTTTTTTATATTTTTAAGTGTGTAAATGATGGGTTTCTTTTAAATTTAAATTGAACATGCCATATTAAATCGAATTGTGCTGTTAGAATTCTCTATGATTTCAATGTGGTCTGTATACTTATGGACAGCAATTTAAAAAGTAAGTTACCTACCTTTAGTTAGTACTAAACGATATTTTCTGAATGAAATATATCATGTTTATGTTAATGGGCAATGAGAAGTGAACATCAAAAAAACATCATTTTGTACAAACAAGTCAAGGTGGTGTCCTCGAATCATACAAGCTAAGATTAGAACTTTGATAAACCAAAATTCTATCGACATTTCTCTATATCAAGGCAAATGTTCAGAACATTTGCTTCAGTCATTTATTCTACACAACCCGCAAACTATAACACCAAAAAGACAATTCAGTCATTAGTTTTTTTCTCAGGAATTCAATTTGAGGCCAATGACCATATAATTTCAACATTATAAAACTATTATCAACAAATCTACCCATTTTTCAATAACAAACATTCTTATCTGATATAAATATAATTTATTTTCAAGAAAATACATAAAATTCTATTCAAATACATTTCAATTTCATATATTTTTGTACTTGTGATTAAACAAAGTCCTGTCTCATACAAATTTCTGCATTTCATGTATACAAAGAATAAGTTTTAAATAAGAGTATTTTATGTTTCATGACCAAATAATCAAATACAGAGAACATGACACGTCCAACCAACAGGATTCGATCCATAACTCACGTTGTGTTATTTAAAAAAAGTAACGTAAACATTCACTGGTTGTTGTTCTCTGAACTTGATGGGTTTCAATATAGTGTATTTATCTAGATCATCTAAAGATTTCTTTTCATGTCATGTCTCAATTACTTGATATGGGATGATATGTTCAGCATATCTCAAAACATATAATGATAGGACAAGATTCAAGACACATATTAATATAAGGCAGTTATTTCATCTGGTCTTCACAAATCATATTTTTGTGCTGTTTATCCTTTACAGATCAATATCTGCTTTCAGAATATTGCACTTGGGGAAACGTTGCAAGTACAGTGGAATTGCTTGGAAATCGAAAAACAGCAGGCTGTCATATGTTTGTTATAGTAATCAGACATCTGATAGACAGCAATCTAGACCAACAACCTCTGGTTTAAATATTATAACATGGTTTGTTACAGTCACCACAGAACTGGCCAAACGTGTGACATAAGCCTAATCTTTGTCGTTTTCCAACTGTCGCTGGATCTGTAACGTCTACAGTCTGTAGCACGACTTTATTTATGTCCACCCCTCCGAACTGCATCTCTGATTAATGGTTAATGCGAAAACGTCTAATTCAATTTTCACTGTGGATCCAGCGCAAGGATGTGAGTTTCCTTTTTTGAAACAATTTTAAGCCGAAAATAATTAGTTCCATATAGACTGTAATATTTCGTGTTTCCTTTATAACCGCGATGTTGTTACATAGTAAATAAATCACCCATGTAAATCTTCTTTATTTCAGACAGGGATAGAATGATTGGTTTCGAGTTATGATTTAGCTCTAATGGAGAGTGTACTAAAAAAGGGTTTTCTGAAACCATACAAAGATACTGAACCAACTGGTCTTGACATCTATAATATAACATCTTGTAACCAACCAGAAGTCGCTTTCACGTCAAGATTTATCTTCATCAGTCCAAGAATTTACCAAAACTTGCATTTTACCGAGATGCTGGTGTTTGGTTATAAAATAGTTTGAAATATACATAGCCTGTATGCGATGGTGTCGATTATAATATTTTATTCGGTGATATGTTTATTTGTAATAATGCAACTGATCACGTGACAAGATGAATAAATTGTAGTGTATAACTGGATTTATATTTCTACGGATGGAGTTTTTGTATCGCAGCCCGAATCAGAAGCCGCGGTGGATCAGTCGCTTGTTCGTTAACCTGAAGGTCCAGCCCCAACAAATTTCGAAATGAACTTTCGAATTTTTCAGCTCGTTTCTCCTTGTCAGTAAGGCAGGTCTGAGGGACTTAATTGGAAAGAGCGTCTAGTTCGAATCGGACAATAAACTGTCGCCCCGTGTGCTCGGTAACGATCCCGAAAGTTGGAAATCGCAAAAGGATAAGACTTATGTCGCTGGCAAAATTTCCCACACTGCATGACGATTCCCGTCTTTACCAACGCATGACGTGCAGAATCGTAGGAAGTAAAACTCCATTTCATTTCTGAAGCCTGACACCTAATTTGGATTCTTACAATGTTATAACATCCAAACTGTTTAAAATAAAAATTAAAATATCTATCTCCATTATTTACAAATCAACATTAACATTTCTTTCATTTCTATTGACTACACATTTCTGAAGACTTTTTCTTGTAATATATTTGCTGCTTACATTCAGTCTGATTTTTTTTCAATTGTAAATCAGTTACCGTTTAAACTGCTTGCATGATGTTCTAATACTTGTTATCTAATTTTGTTTCAAAAAACTAAATCATGGAAGTGATCTGGCAAAAATATTTATTGATCTTTTTGTGATCATACTTAATATCCTAGATAGTAATGTTGGTTTCAATATCAATCCCTTCATAATGTCCTGGATAGTAATGTAGGTTTCAATATCAACCCCTACTTAATGTCCTAGATAGTAATGTAGGTTTCAATATCAACCCCTACTTAATGTCCTGGATAGTAATGTAGGTTTCAATATCAACCCCTACTTAATGTCCTAGATAGTAATGTAGGTTTCAATATCAACCCCTACTTAATGTCCTGGATAGTAATGTAGGTTTCAATACCAACCCCTACTTAATGTCCTAGATAGTAATGTAGGTTTCAATATCAACCCCTACTTAATGTCCTAGATAGTAATGTGGGTTTCAATAGCAACCCCTACTTAATGTCCTGGATAGTAATGTAGGTTTCAATATCAACCCCTACTTAATGTCCTAGATAGTAATGTAGGTTTCAATATCAACCCCTACTTAATGTCCTGGATAGTAATGTAGGTTTCAATATCAATCCCTACTTAATGTCCTGGATAGTAATGTTCGTTTCAATATCAATCCCTACTTAATGTCCTGGATAGTAATGTAGGTTTCAATACCAACCCCTACTTAATGTCCTGGATAGTAATGTAGGTTTCAATATCAACCCCTACTTAATGTCCTAGATAGTAATGTTGGTTTCAATATCAACCCCTACTTAATGTCCTAGATAGTAATGTAGGTTTCAATATCAACCCCTACTTAATGTCCTGGATAGTAATGTAGGTTTCAATATCAATCCCTACTTAATGTCCTAGATAGTAATGTAGGTTTCAATATCAACCCCTACTTAATGTCCTGGATAGTAATGTTGGTTTCAATACCAACCCCTACTTAATGTCCTGGATAGTAATGTAGGTTTCAATATCAATCCCTACTTAATGTCCTAGATAGTAATGTATTTTTCAATATCAATCCCTACTTAATGTCCTGGATAGTAATGTAGGTTTCAATACCAACCCCTACTTAATGTCCTAGATAGTAATGTAGGTTTCAATATCAATCCCTACTTAATGTCCTGGATAGTAATGTAGGTTTCAATATCAATCCCTACTTAATGTCCTAGATAGTAATGTTTTTTTCAATATCAATCCCTACTTAATGTCCTGGATAGTAATGTAGGTTTCAATATCAATCCCTACTTAATGTCCTGGATAGTCCTGGATAGTAATGTAGGTTTCAATATCAACCCCTACTTAATGTCCTAGATAGTAATGTAGGTTTCAATATCAATCCCTACTTAATGTCCTGGATAGTAATGTAGGTTTCAATATCAATCCCTACTTAATGTCCTGGATAGTAATGTAGGTTTCAATATCAACCCCTACTTAATGTCCTGGATAGTAATGTAGGTTTCAATATCAACCCCTACTTAATGTCCTGGATAGTAATGTTGGTTTCAATATCAATCCCTACTTAATGTCCTGGATAGTAATGTAGGTTTCAATATCAATCCCTACTTAATGTCCTAGATAGTAATGTTGGTTTCAATATCAACCCCTACTTAATGTCCTGGATAGTAATGTAGGTTTCAATATCAATCACTTCATAATGTCCTGGATAGTAATGTAGGTTTCAATATCAATCCCTACTTAATGTCCTAGATAGTAATGTAGGTTTCAATATCAACCCCTACTTAATTTCCTGGGCCCAGTTGTTCAAAAGGCTGTTATTTTAACGGACCGTTAAGTCTTAACGGTCCGTTAAATATTTAACGAAACGTTTGTTAACGGCCTGTTAAAAAAGTGTTGTTGAAAATTGTTTTTAACGATCCGTTAACTAATGGTAAGATTAGTGACTAACAGCCAGTTAAGGACTTAACTGTTACCCATAATCCCTTGCATACACAATCCCATAATACATAGTAAAGATGGCACTTGTTCAGCAGAACCAGGAATCTGATCCTAAAAAAAGAAAAAGAAAAAGAAACTTCACAATTGAGGAAGAACAGGTTATCCAAACCATGTTTCAAGAAAACTCCCACATCCTAAGTCAAAAATTAACAAATGAGGTTACCAACAAGATAAAAGCATCTTTGTGGTTAAAAATCACTGATGCTGTTAATAGTAAGGGGGTCTGCCATAGGTCTGTTGACCAAGTAAAAGAGAAGTGGGGAAACATGGCTCAGAAAGCAAAGAAAACTTTTACTGAATACCGCTTAAATCAAAGAAAAACTGGGGGAGGGCCACCTCCTAAAGAGATAAGTGAGCCGACTGCTTGCATCATTGATGCGTTAAAAGATACAGCAGCATTTAGTGGCATCCCTGGAGGGATTGACTCTGAAATAGTAACAACAAATGGTAAGTCAAATCCATGATCCAGGCAAAAATGCTTTTGTCACTGTCAAAGTATTATCAAAATAAACCGAAAGTAGTGAAAGAATAACTCCCAAGTTAAAAAAAACATAGGCCCTTACCACTTCAGGTTATTTTACCACATATTTTGAGCTCCATATGATTAAATAACTTCTGTCAACAAAATGTTTTGAAATTGAGATGAATGTTGAGTGATGCAGTGCCACCACTAACATTAAGAGTTATCTTACCATAAGGGGTTTGTCTACATATCAAAATGTGCTCAAAGAAGTCAAAAAGACCATAGAACTATAGTTCTATGAAAAGACCAACAGCAGGATGGTCTTCACTTCAGCCTATTGAAATAATGTTGCATTATAAACCATTATATTTTTCAAGGGAAATAACAAAATAAATAATATATTAAGACACTATTATTCTGTAATTAATACAATATTAATTTTACAATATATACAATAATATGAGAAAAAGCAGATAAACAAATAAATGATAAAGAATAAATTTTCTTGGTTCTACCTTCATAATTTAAAATATCTTTTTCAGATTTACCCATTGATGACAGAAGGGAAATAGCCTCATTGCCTGAATTGGAACATGCTGTGAAACCATCAACATCATCATTTATACCTTTGGATGTAGTTCATCCAACAGTTTCAAAGGCACCAGTAGAACCAAAATCTTCTGGAAGTACACTCCTCCCTTCTCCACCAAATACAAAGAAACCTAAAAAGAGTAAGAAAACTCAAGAAGATGTTCTTGAAATACAGTACAAAGTATTGGAAGGTCAACTTGAGCAACAAGCCCTAGAGAGAAATAAAACTAATTTGGAATCCCAGAGAATTAGTTTACAAATTAAACTCTTACAGAGGCTATTATCACAACAAGATTTTGATATTAACTTAAACCCAACAGAGTTGTTAATGTCAATGCTTGGTTAAATTATGCAGTTTAACTTTTTTTGATTTAAACATTAAATTGTGATTTAAGTTCATTAAATTTAACACTTTTATTATTATTTTTACCTAATTAGCAAAGAAAGTGTTTGCCACATGGTCTCTGATAGCTTTGCCATCACCCTGTCCTCTAAACTGGTCAATTGGTGGCTGGTCTTGTCGGACTTGAGGATCCTCAACATCCAGGGTTTCATTCCTCATGATGGCAATGTTGTGAAGGATTGCACATGCCATTATTATTTTACACACCTTTGCAGGCCTCAAGCGGATCTGTAATTATATTTATGAGTGAAACATTTCTTATAATTCTGATTCATGTAATATATATCATATATTTAAATTCATAACAATTTGTTTACATGCATGTAGGCTACATGTAATATCAGCAAAATGTTCTAAAATCGTTATGTAGGCCCCTATACTTAAAGAAAAAAAATCAAATTTGTTAAGATCCTATTAATTTGTCATATCATTCATGATTTTATATTTCCACAGTATCAGTAAGTCTATGTATTTTATGAAAAAATTCTACATTCCCACAGTTTGTATGTTCACAATAAATATATTCACCTCAGAATGGAGTACATGAAATCTTCTCTTTAATCTTCCAAAGGTTCTTTCAATGGTGACCCTAGTGCTACACAGTCTATCATTAAACCTCTGTTGCTGGTTGCCTTGTGGGTTGAGATAGGGGGTTAATAAGTATGACCTGTGATTATAAAACAAGGTATTTCAATTATGTCAATGAGAATACATGTATTTGGATTTTTACAATTGGTAAAGAAGTGTAAAAACATAATTTTAACAATTCTTTTACAAATGAATACTAGTACCAAATCTAGTTATTCTGCAGATCATGCTTACTCTTTTCAATATGCTAGACCAAAGTCCACACTGGCTCTTTGCAGCTGAATGTTTGAACAATGTAATTATTCTTTTAAATAACACTTTACCTGCATGGGTATCCACTGTCCCCAAGTATGAACCCATCTGATATTCTATGATGAGTTGTCTCAAGGTGTTCCCTCAAATGGGATGTTCTGAATATGTGGCTGTCATGTGTGGACCCGGGCCAGCTGGCACATAAATTGGTTATTTTTCCTAATAAAATAAATGACATATTATGATTAAATTTATCATTCAAACATATCGCATAATATGTACCTGATATGATGTAGATCAACACCATAGAGTTATAAATAGAAGACTTCTGTTTATAACTCTATGATCAACACAGATCTTAATCATTCCGCATATCATAATTAGGTCAATCAGGGGGGCTTACTCTCATATTTGGCTGCTGTTGTAAAAAATTGCCAAATGTGAAATTTGAAGGATAAACAAGTATACTAAAGTAGTAATATGAGATAAGATAATAAGCTAAGCTTTACATAAAGTTGGCAAGAAATAAAACAATAAACAATATAACCTAAATATATAACATAAATGTTTTGATACTTGGAATAAGATTGCAAGTAAGTGTTTATATCATTGTTACTTTGTTTACAATTTACATAGCCTACCTTGATCATCACAGACAGCCTGCACATTAATACTGTGCCATCCTTTACGATTCACATAAGCCGGTTCATCGTCTGTTGGTGCCTGTATCCTCACATGGGTACCGTCAATACACCCAATAACATTGGGAAACCCGCCAGCGTCATAGAATCCCTTTTTGATATTTTCTTTTCCGTCTTCACTTGGCCATTTAATAAAGTTATTAGTGTGTCTGATGAGGGCATCACATACACTATTGATGACTCTTGACACGGTACTTTTATCAAGGCCAACAGTGTCTCCTATAACTTGTAGGAAACTCCCGCTGGCCAAGAAACGCAAGGCTACAAGAACCTGCATTTCAACTGTTAATGCATGGTTCCTATTAGTTCTTCTTAATAAATCGTCACGCACTAAAGAAACTATATAATCTATCGAGTCTTTTCTAAACCTGTATCTTTCATGTAGTTCAGTGTCATTGTAATTGACACTGAAATTTCTAAATTCCTTAGCCTTCCTTTGATTGGCATTCAAGTTAATAAAGGCTGCATTTGGTTGCACAATAAAAAAAGCCATGTTTTACCAAAGAAGCACTAATACAGAATGGCACTAACGCCACCGTTAGGAAGTTAAAGTACCCCTTATCCCTCCGTTAAAGTTAACGTTATTTTAACGGGTCGTTAGCCTTAACGGAGCTTCCAACAACAGGTTTCCGTTAAGTTAAAATTAACAGACCGTTAAATATCACTTAACGGTCCGTTAAAAGTTAACGACCTTTTGAACAACTGGGCCCAGGATAGTAATGTAGGTTTCAATATCAATCACTTCATAATGTCCTAGATAGTAATGTAGGTTTCAATATCAATCACTTCATAATGTCCTGGATAGTAATGTAGGTTTCAATATCAATCACTACTTAATGTCCTGGTATAATGTAGGTTTCAATATCAATCACTTCATAATGTCCTAGATAGTAATGTAGGTTTCAATATCAATCACTACTTAATGTCCTGGATAGTAATGTAGGTTTCAATATCAATCCCTACTTAATGTCCTGGATAGTAATGTAGGTTTCAATACCAACCCCTACTTAATGTCCTAGATAGTAATGTAGGTTTCAATATCAACCCCTACTTAATGTCCTAGATAGTAATGTAGGTTTCAATATCAATCACTTCATAATGTCCTGGATAGTAATGTAGGTTTCAATATCAATCCCTACTTAATGTCCTGGATAGTAATGTAGGTTTCAATATCAATCCCTACTTAATGTCCTGGATAGTAATGTAGGTTTCAATATCAATCACTACTTAATGTCCTGGATAGTAATGTAGGTTTCAATATCAATCCCTACTTAATGTCCTGGATAGTAATGTAGGTTTCAATATCAATCCCTACTTAATGTCCTGGATAGTAATGTAGGTTTCAATATCAATCACTACTTAATGTCATGGATAGTAATGTAGGTTTCAATATCAACCACTACTTAATGTCATGGATAGTAATGTAGGTTTCAATATCAACCCCTACTTAATGTCCTGGATATGTAGGTTTCAATATCAATCCCTACTTAATGTCCTGGATAGTAATGTAGGTTTCAATATCAATCCCTACTTAATGTCCTGGATAGTAATGTAGGTTTCAATATCAATCCCTACTTAATGTCCTAGATAGTAATGTAGGTTTCAATATTAATCACTTCATAATGTCCTGGATAGTAATGTAGGTTTCAATATCAATCCCTACTTAATGTCCTGGATAGTAATGTAGGTTTCAATATCAATCACTTCATAATGTCCTGGATAGTAATGTAGGTTTCAATATCAATCCCTACTTAATGTCCTGGATAGTAATGTAGGTTTCAATATCAATCACTTCATAATGTCCTAGATAGTAATGTAGGTTTCAATATTAATCACTTCATAATGTCCTGGATAGTAATGTAGGTTTCAATATCAACCCCTACTTAATGTCCTGGATAGTAATGTAGGTTTCAATATCAATCCCTACTTAATGTCCTGGATAGTAATGTAGGTTTCAATATCAATCCCTACTTAATGTCCTGGATAGTAATGTAGGTTTCAATATCAATCCCTACTTAATTTCCTGGATAGTAATGTAGGTTTCAATATCAATCCCTACTTAATGTCCTGGATAGTAATGTAGGTTTCAATATCAATCCCTTCATAATTTCCTGGAAAGAATTAGGAATGTCTGACAAATATAAGCACTATATCGATACGGGCGATGAACACTGGAAATGAAATGTAGTTAAGTGCAACAGCACCAAAACGGGCTATATAGCACCTGAATACGATTAAACCAAAACAAAAATTAAAACTAGAAATTCATCAATACATTAAAATAAAAATTATCACAGAAATTATCTCATAAAGAGAAGGTTGCGCAAAGAGATGAAACAATCTAGCACGGTAGATCGACAAACACCGGAAGTCCGTGAAGAATGTTCTAGACAAATATCAGAACTTCTTGATGCAAAAAATATTAAACCAAGTAATTCCGCCTGGAGGTCTCCTGTGATAATGGTGAAAAAGAAAACAGGCGATTGGCGTTTTGCAATTGACAATTGAAATAAGGTAACAAAACCCACTTATTTTCCAATGATTCGATTTGAAGACGTAGTAGACACAATTGGGGAGGTTCAACCTCAAATATTTAGACTGTGCCAGTGGCTTTTGGCAACTAGCAATGGATGAAAAAACACAGCACAAATCAGCTTTCATTACCCAGGACGGCGTATTTTAATGGGAAAGAATGTCATTTGGATTATCCAATGCTCCAATGTCATTTCAAATGGTCATGACAGACATTTTACGCTAAATGAATTGGAAATATGCTTTAGTATACATTGACGACATAATAATTTTCAGTAAAAATTTTGAAGAACACTTGCAGCACCTTAAGAATGTTTTTGAAAAAGAGTGAAGCAAGTATAGCTCTGAAACCAAGCAAATACAAATTTTCAGCTAAACCAGTTCAATATTAAGGACATTTTTTCAGCAAGAACGGCATTTCCGTTTATAGAGACAAAACCAGTGTAGTACAAAACATGACGATACCAAAAACACAGCAAGAAGTTAGGCAATTTCTTGGTTTATGCAATTACTATCGACGATTCATTTTGAATTATTCAAAGATTGCACAACCATTAAACAATTTACTAAGAAAAGACGTAAACTTTAATTGGACATCAGAATGCCAAAATACATTTCAAAATTTAAAGGATCACCTTGTAACTGTAAGTCCCCCTATTCTTGTTTACCCAGATATGAAAAAAGAGTTATTAACTACTGATTCTTCAGGTTATTCAACAGGATACATTTTATCACAAATATGAACCGACAATAAAGAACATGTCATTCATTACGGTGGTAGGACAATGCATCCATTCGAAAAGAAATGGGCCGTTACTGAACAAGAATGTTAAGCGGTTCTCGAGGGAATTAAACATTTTCGGATATATTTGACTAATTCAAAATTCAAAAATCATAACTGACCATAAAGCTTAAACATGGCTAAAAGAGATAAAACCAACATACAATAGATTGATACGATGGGCTTAACAACTTCAAGATTACAATTTTGAAATAGTTCATAGACTAGGTGTGACAAAGCACTTGTCAGTATACCCCTTTTTGTATGTGGCCGTGGTCTGATGCGAAAAGGTCCCGCCTTGAATGATGATATCTCCGTTCCAAAATATATATAGTTTAATGCTGTACGTTGTGTTTTAGATTTTTACAAAGTTCAAAATATCATGAGCCTTTATAAATGAAATGAAATGAAATGTATTAAAGTGCATCAGCACCAAAACGTGCTATATAGCACTTGAATAAGATTTAAATCAAAAACAAAAATTAAAACTAGAAAATCAATATATTAAAATAAACATTATCACAGAAACCCCAAAAAGGGCGACAAAACAATGCTGGAAACAATATCACAGAATGGTTGTAACCCAAAATGGGCTAAAAACAAAATAGCAAAAACAAAACTATAACATATAAATATAATTTAAAATTTAAAATATAGATTAGTCTGTTTTAAAAACGCGACAACTTTCTCATAAAGAGAAGGTGGCGCAAACAGATGGAACAAGGATCTAGCACGGTAGTGCTGAGATCTTATAGGTTTGAGATGCGTGCACTCACATGAGCCTTTATAAGCCAAATAAGGTACATGCCAAGTAGTAAGCCTTAAGATAGCCAAATAATAATACTTTCAGGTGATACTAACGTTTACAAGTTAGGTACTGAAGAAAGATAGTTTCGTTCTGCTTATAAAGGCACGGTCATTTACGTAAGTCAGTATGCCTGGGGCGCCTATTAAACACATCATGAAATTAGAATATTTTTGGGAACTATAAAAATTACATCAAAGGCGTATTCAATCATAATGACAGATTAAATGTTGACCAACATAGATTTCGTGATTCAAAAAGATATAGGTCAGTCAAACCAACAATAAAGAATGTTCAATGGAATATGGTCATTTTGTTACATGCCTCCCTTTGTTTAGACACGAATATCTATGATTTTGAAAGTTTCCGACCTGTCCTCCAGCATACTGACTTTTACAATTACAATAACAAGCAAAATAAAATTAAAAAGGCATATTAAAAATAAAAATTCATCGACGTCTAAGTTAAGTTGTACACACTCCATTGTCATCAACACGAATATAAATAAAAGTTCTATAATTCCATCACCATTTTGGCCACGTTATATATACAAAAGGTTGCTCGTTGGTAGTTTTAACTTGGCTCCACCATTTTGTTAAACTATTATCTCCTTTCAGGTTCTACAATAATTCTCTAAACATGTTTGTATATTATTCACATACGGCTTATGATATTTACTGACTACGTGTCAATCACTTTCGCGAAATGTCACATTTTTGGACTCTAAGCTACGTGCCGAGTTCCTTTCTCTAGTAAGCTTTAACATGTGTTCCAAATTCATCATTTTTGGCCTTGATTGTACGGTTCCATTTGGTTTAGTATCATCCTTATTCGGTCAAGGTATCGTTGGATACATATTGGTGGGCAGCAGAGGAGCTGTAGGTTCAGGTTGTGTGTTTGGTTCTGGGTCACTAGGTGCGGTAGGTACCGAATGAAATTCCAAGTCGGTAGCCTTTTCGTTTCCCCGGCCATGAGTTGCCCAAGTCCGAAGAACAGACAGAAACCTCATCCCAACCCTTCCAGTCATCAGATATTTAGTAGCTATAAAGTCAATAATCAAAACGCCTACTATTATTCCTCCGCCAATGACGGTAGTTTTCCAAAGTGGCCATTCATTTAAATTTTAATGTTCTAATTTTTGCAAATGTTCAATTTCAAAGGTTAATTCGTTCAACGGGATATCGCCAATATGTTGTAATTTGGGTGGTAATTTGTTAAAGAATAATTTTCAAATTTATCAACAAAGGGTTTCCAAAGATCCTTCATTGTTTCATCAAAAACAAAGGTTAAGTTAGGGAAGAACGCTGAATCAAAGTAAGTACTTTCATTTGAGTAATGTGCAGGTAACTCTAAGTGATCGTTTTGAGCTTAACATGATTGTGGCAAGGTGATTGATTGAATTGGAGGTTGTAAAACAACAGACTGGTGCATGAAACTTGTCCGTTGACAAATAATTAAAAATCGAATTTGTCGTTGGGTAACAACCATCCATACGCCGTTTGCTAAATACGTTGCTGAAGGCAAAATACAATTTGGTTTAATAAGTACCTTACATAATTTTTTAACATTTTCTGGATTTTCAGTAAACAAAGCTACGATACAGATTTGCGATAAGTTAATTGGATAGACGGGACTTTTAACCTGACAAAACCCAACCAAAGGATCTGAACATTTCAATACTTCGTCCGCATCTAAAATAGCATACCTGGTCCTGTCACTATTGATAGCAATGACCTCGGCTTCGAGTCTATATGTGGCAACCATCTTAAATGTTGCTTTTGACTTTGAGAGAATTAATTTGTCATTGGTAATAGAAGATTGTGGTTTTTATAAATTGCAAAAGTTCGATCAGCGTCCAATCAGGGAATATCTAAAATTACAATAATTTTGTTCTTTTCGATTAGTGAAATACAATTTAAAATTCTATAGTTATGCCTAAGATTTTTCTTAGGGTTCGCAGGGAGCCTAACACTGGAAGGAAAATGAGCTTGAATTTCCAATACAAGTTTACGCAGACTTCCAGGAGTTAATACGCTTGGCGACAATGGTCCCAGCGAAAGCATATTCAATTGAAGTTTAATTACAGATGCGTACATTTCTGCCCTCATGTAAATGTTCTTGAGATCATCAAGAACTAATTTTATCCTTAAATATAAATGGAGAAATTCCTCTAAACTTACAAGTTTCTTTCTAAATTGTCGCTTAACATTTTGTATTTTGGTGTCCAAGTTTCTTAAGTTATCTGAAAGAATATTAATCTGTTGCCTATTCTCTGAAATATGTAAACGACATTGAGAAGCTTTCAGTTACGACATGTTGAATAGCTTGTTGATTTGTTTCAAGTTTTTCTATATTACTTCTAATAATATTCAAATCATCGGTACTGACAGTACCGAATAACCAGCTCAATGCTTTACCCACGAAAGGGATAAGCGCTCTTTTAGACCTAAAATATATATAGTTTAATGCTTCACGTTGTGTTTTAGATTTTTACAAAGTTCAAAATATCATGAGCCTTTATAAATGAAATGAAATGTTTTAAAGTGCATCAGCACCAAAACGTGCTATATAGCACTTGAATAAGATTTAAATCAAAAACAAAAATTAAAACTAGAAAATCAATATATTAAAATAAACATTATCACAGAAACCCCAAAAAGAGCGACAAAACAATGCTGGAAACAATATCACAGAATGGTTGTAACCCAAAATAGGCTAAAAACAAAATAGCAAAAACAAAACTATAACATATAAATATAATTTAAAATTTATAATACAGATTAGTCTGTCTTAATAACGCGACAACCTTCTCATAAAGAGAAGGTTGCGCAAACAGCTGAAACAAAGACCTAGCACGGTAGTGCTGAGATCTTATAGGTTTGAGATGCGTGCACTCACATGAGCCTTTATAAGCCAAGAAAATACATGCCAAGTAGTAAGCCTTAAGATAGCCAAATAATAAGAATTTTAGGTGATTTCTAACGTTTACATGTTAGGTACTGTAGAAATATTGTTTCGTTCTGGCTTATAAAGGCATGACCATTTAAGTAAGATAGCATGCCTGGGGCGCCTATTAAACACATCATGAAATTAGAATATTTTTGGGAACTATAAAAATTACATCAAAGGCGTATTCAACCATATGACAGATTAAATGTTGACCGACATAGATTTCGTGATTCAAAAAGATATAGGTCAGTCAAACCAACAATAAAGAATGTTCAATGGAATATGGTCATTTTGTTACATGCCTCCCTTTTTTTAGACACGAATATCTATGATTTTGAAAGTTTCCGACCTGTCCTCCAGCATACTGACTTTTACAATTACAATAACAAGCAAACTAAAATTAAAAAGGCATATTAAAAATAAAAATTCATCGACGTCTAACTTAAGTTGTACAA